>OX419716.1:80907522-81163089 GCA_948474765.1 Patella depressa
GGGGTGGTTTGAACTGTTGTGGACGTATTGGTCTGTGTGGGTGGGTTTTCGGTAAACAGTAGTTGTTAGGTTCTGCGCTGAATTGTTTACTAATACATCAAGGAAGGGTAATCTGTTGTCGTTTTCTAATTCTGCAGTAAATTTTATTCGGGGGTGGACACTGTTAAGATGATCTAGAAGGTTCTGTGGATTCTGGTTTGGTTCCATTATAACAAAGGTATCGTCCACTTTTCGCATCCATGTTAATGGCTCAAACGGTGCGGTTGAGAGGGCGGTTTCTTCGAAGTAGGTCATGTACACTTCTGTTATTAGAGGACTTATTGGAGAACCCATTGGTAACCCATGTATCTGTTCGTATATATCGGCCTGCCATGAGAAATATGTTGAGTTAATACATTCTTCTACAAGTTTAATAATGCTGTCAATAGTTAGGTTAGTGGATAATTCCTGGTAAATAGATTCTATTCTTTTTCTTAATATCTGCACGGCTTCTTCCCTTGGTATATTAGTGAATAAATCTACGACGTCATAACTTACTAACTGGCCATTCTTATTATTTCGTTTGAGTTTTTCACAGAATTCTGCAGAATCTTTAATATAGGAATTAGCACTAGTTGCAAGAGGTGATAACAATTTGGTTATATACTGCGCTGTATTATAGTACACTGATCCACGCGAACACGTTAACAGTCGGATTTTGATAGGATTTTTATGTATTTTAACCTGTACTCTAGCATAGGGTGGCGTTGGATGGGATATGTTCAGTTTATCGTAAATTTGCTTATCTATTTCATTACATTCGCGGAGGGATTTTAGAGTTGATTTGAGTTGTCTGTCAAGTTTAGCTGTAGGATCCTTCTTTAGTACTTTGTAGGTGGAACTATCTGACAAGGTGGTATTTACTAATTCATTTAGGTGACTAGTGTCTATGATGACTGTGGCTTTCCCTTTATCGGCTGCTACTATGGAAATGTCTTTGTTGTCTCTTAACTCTTTTATTGCCTTCGTCTCTTCTTTAGTTAGGTTGGGCTTGGTAACAACTGGTTTTTCTAGTATCTTCTTAATTTGATGTCTGATGTAATCTATCTTACCATTTGGGGCTAGTTGTTGTAGACCTTTTTCAATATTGGTTACGAATGTTTCAATTGGTGGTTTGTTGTTGGTGGGTATAAATTTTAATCCTTTTGACAAAAGGCTTGTCTGATCGTCTGTGAGTGTGTGGGAGGATAGGTTAACTACTGTTTTCTTCAGATATTCTTTCTTGGTCGAGCCTTTGGATTTGATTGCTTTTTTGTCTTCTTCTTGTAGATGGTGGAACTTTTTGGTTTGCCTCTGCTTAGTTTCTGACTTACGTTTATCTATTGCTTTTTGGTTTAGGTTAATGAATTTAGTATAATCCGTAGGTGACAACTTATTCGATAATTTATTCAATATTTCTGTTTCAGTAATTTGCTGTAGATGCTTTATTCTCCTATGGTGCGATATACGTTCTTTAACTAATCTTTGACTTGCAACTTTAAGTATTTGACTGGCCTTTGAAGAATTAACAGGTGACTTTAGTCGAAGTCCTTTTGGCACAAAATTATTATCACGACAGCGTAACAAGAAAATTAAACTAGATGATGATTTACACAATTTTGATTGTACACACTTTAGTTGATTAATCACATTTAACGTCTCATCTCCATAATGATGTTTAACATAATCCTTGTAAGACATATAGAAATAGAAATTACAAATAAAACACTTATATGGATATACTACTTCTGAATTTATTAACAAGCTACGTTTCGATACTCATACAGGTATCGTTCTCAAGCAAATAATGACTAATAACAAAAATGTGGTACAATATATAGTTAACAAAATAAACAATGATATGAAACCTTACTATGATTAAGAAACCATTTATGATGATCATAGGAAATTATTGTCCGATTAGAGTAATTAGTGTTCACTGATTGTCTAGTAAATCCACCCAAAGATTTGGGAGATAATGACCTGTGTCTCTGTTCAATTTTTAACAAAATAGTTAACAAAATAAACAATGATATGAAACCTTACTATGATTAAGAAACCATTTATGATGATCATAGGAAATTATTAGTGTTCACTGATTGTCTAGTAAATCCACCCAAAGATTTGGGAGATAATGACCTGTGTCTCTGTTCAATTTTGGTTGATGTTTTTGGATTTCTAGGGCTTCTCTGAGGACTCGGCTTTTCCATTCAGGAATGTTTCTAGCTAGGATTTTTGTGTTGTCCCATTCTATTTTGTGCCGTGGGTTTTCCGAAATATGTTCTGCTATTGCTGATTTGTTAATTTCTTGTTTTCTTACTGCAGTTGCGTGCTCCTTTATCCTTACTGAAATCGGACGTGATGTTTCTCCAACATATTCCTTATTGCAGTCACAATTTATTTTGTAGATAACGCCCTTTGGGTCTTCTTTTGGTTGTTGTATTCTCCCATTTGCTTTTAAGACTGTTTTCAGTGTGGTTCCGCTACTAAAAAGTTGAGACACAGGTCATTATCTCCCAAATCTTTGGGTGGATTTACTAGACAATCAGTGAACACTAATAATTTCCTATGATCATCATAAATGGTTTCTTAATCATAGTAAGGTTTCATATCATTGTTTATTTTGTTAACTATTTTGTTAAAAATTGAACAGAGACACAGGTCATTATCTCCCAAATCTTTGGGTGGATTTACTAGACAATCAGTGAACACTAATTACTCTAATCGGACAATAATTTCCTATGATCATCATAAATGGTTTCTTAATCATAGTAAGGTTTCATATCATTGTTTATTTTGTTAGTAAGGTTTCATATCATTGTTTATTTTGTTAACTATATATTGTACCACATTTTTGTTATTAGTCATTATTTGCTTGAGAACGATACCTGTATGAGTATCGAAACGTAGCTTGTTAATAAATTCAGAAGTAGTATATCCATATAAGTGTTTTATTTGTAATTTCTATTTCTATATGTCTTACAAGGATTATACCATGTACATGTAAGAAATCCGACAGTTCATCTGCAAAAGTGTCAATTGTACATTCATTAACTCGTTACTGGGGTGGGTGGTCTATACATGTATATATAACAGCCATGTTCTTCATTAACTAATAATATACAGGTCACAATTCTATGGAATACAATTACTGAGCGACGTTTCGACAAGGCTTCTCTAGTCGTTATCAAGCAATGATAAAATCTAAACAAGAGACAAGTCAATATATACATGTACACAACAATACATTCTTAATGCTGACAAACCAGAGATCTACTTGCTCGTACCTAAAGGTAGGGTGCCCCACGTGCCAACTGAAAAGTTGTTCTTGACACGTTGATCCTGCACGTTTTAGTTCAATGACTTACTACTGATTTCTAACAGTCTCGCACACTCGTTGAGGCTATAAATAGCAACAGCATGCGGGAATGTTCAAAACACCAAACACTACTACAGCCGTAAAAAATCTATTGTTGACGATTCTGAATAGCAATAATATTTAACTTTTTGGTTATTACGGCATCTTTAGAAATTACGCTCGTTTTATTTTTTAAATTGCCTTATAATTAGCTGTACCATTAGAAGCTGCATATTTTGGTTAAGTACAAATAATATCTCTGACTCAACATCCGTAATGCAAGAATATGATCAAAGCAGTAGTTTCATTTTACTTTTACAAGGTTCTTAAAAATATTGTTGAGTTGCCTGATGTTGGTGCTTCTAAATTCAATTTCTTGTTCCATGTTTCGTAAAAAAAGTAGTCTTGATTATCCCGACCCGTCAATTAGACGTAGAATGATCGGTAGACTAGTTAAGCGAGACTAATTTCAAAACAAGGGCACGTAACCTATCTTTTACTCAAAAGTGTCTGGATGTTATGGACGACACTCCAAACCATTTTTCAGTATTACATCGGATGTGACAGAGTCCACTGTATTTATGTATGGTTTAAATGATCATAGCTTATGAAGTACAGCATGGTCGTTTATTTAGTGACTATAAATGTGTGAAACAGATTTAAGGCTTTCTAAATATATTAGTATTGTGGTGTAATTGTCGAGATATTTGGAGATATTCATTTAGGGTGGGGCACCCTACTAAAGGGAATCTAATTTAATTAAGGATTATAGATTGAAACGTTATTGACAACATAAGACCAATTAACTGAAAATAAAAACAAACTGACTAATTGATAATGGTTAAGTGTTGTGGAGTAAATACATTGTACAATAATTAGTAGGTTTTAATAATGACAAACGGTCAGAGAAAATGGAATTTGATCAAATTTTATCAACCACCCCTTTCACTGAAATAAACATAAATGGTTAATGAATTGATTGCAACAACTATTTATAACGATTTGATCTCGTTTTAATAACAGCGGGCCTGAAAACCAAAAATAAAATAAATATAAAGATAATAATAAAAGTAAAAATAGTTGACAGTTATTGATTTTTTTTTTGCAAATTGTAGTGTTATTACAGACTTAAAAATTTATTTTTAAACTCGAATACATTTTTAAGTATTGAGTATGATTGAAATAAAAAATTATGCTTAGCCTTTGATTATGCGATAAGAGTGTCATACGCCCTGGGGAGGAACAATCCTTGATCTGTTAATTGGGTTTGTGTTGTCGTATTTGAATGGCGTCATGCAATCGCCGCGCTCTCTTGTTGATGATGTTCTTGCATAGCGATTTTACGTTGGACCATTGGACTCTGTGGCGAGGGTTGGAGTTCAAGTGTTCAGCTACAGCGGAGTTGTTGGTTGCTGCTTTCGACTTGTGGTCATCTATCCTTTTATTCAATGATCTCTTTGTCTCACCGACGTACGGAATTCCACAATTGCATACTATCAGATAAACACATCCCTTTGGTTGTGTTGGATTTTGTTTACCATTAGCTCTTAATATATCTTTGGTGCTGTTGCTTTTTGTGAAAGTTACATATATTTCTGGCTGTTGCATTAGTAGCCGTTTAATTTGGTAGGAGACTTGGCCGTTGAAAGGAAGGAAGATTCTGACGGGGCAGTCGGGGGTTTTGGTTTAGCTGCACTTGCCGGTGTTTGTCACAAACTTCTACGGATAGCCGTTGAAATTTGTGAAGACATGTTTGAGATGATCAATTTCCTTGGAGAGGCTTTCAGGATCACATATCTTTTTCGCACGGTTCACCAGAGTTGAAATTGTGGCCGATTTGATGCTATTCGGGTGGTTGGATTTGAAGTGAATATATTGGTCAGTGTGGGTTGGTTTCCTGTAGACACTGGTACGGATCAAGTTGTTGGTTTTAGATACACAAACATCTAGGAGGGGTAGTTGGTTATTTTGGGTTTCCATTGTGAATTTTATACGTGGGTGTTGCCTGTTTAGGTGTTGTAACAGTGTTTCTGGATCATCTTGTTGTTTGATTATAACAAAGGTGTCATCCACTTGCCTAAAAAAGCATGACGGGGTTATAGTGGACGTTTGCAGGGCCTTCTCTTCTAAATCAGTTAAAAAGAATTCTGAAATTAAAGGAGAGAGTGGGCTTCCCATGGGTAATCCTTTGGTCTGTTCGTAGAATTCGTCACCCCAGGAGAAATATGTTGAATTGATGCATTGTTTCAACAGGAGTATGATGTTGTCTGTTGATAGGGTAGTCTCTAGTGGGTTGTCTAAACTATCTATGCGCTTGCGTATAATCTTCAGAGCCTCTTCCCTGGGTACATTTGTGAACAAATCTACAACATCATACGAGACCATCCTCCCGGGATTTTGAATATTCTGCAGTTTCTCACAGAATTCACCTGAATCTTTGAAGGACGATGATGTTGTGCCAAATGAGGAAAGTAGTTTGGATAAGTATTGAGCTGTATTGTAGAAGACTAAGTCTCGAGAACACACCAACAATACGGGCTTTCATGGGTTTTTTTTATGGATTTTTATAGTAGCCCTGGCATAAGATGGTCGAGGGTGGTTTGGTCTCCGCTTGTAATAGAGAGCTTCAGAGATCTGTTTGTCTTTTAGTTTTTTAAGCAATTTTTCATGGCTGTCGTTGTGCGCGTTCGTTGGGTCTTGGCGGATGCTTATTTATGTTGACGGATCTTGGAGTAAACCGTTGACAGTTGTTAGGTACTCGTCAGTGTTCATGATGACTGTAGCTTTTCCCTTGTCAGCGGAAACAATTGTGACAGATCTATCGTCTTTAAGATCACTGAGGGCTTTCCTTTCTTGGCGGGAAACATTGGTCGTCTGCTGTTTAGTGGTTGCTTTTGCTAGCATTTCAGTTATTTAGTGCCTTAGGTAATCGACTTTACCACCTGGAGCGAGTTGGCGTAATCCTTTCTCAATGTTGACAATGTAGGTGTCATTGTTTGGGGACTTTGTGGTCGGTGCAAACTTTAATCCCCTTGATAGAATGGTAATTTCGCCATCCATAGAATTGTGACCTGTATACTCTAGTTCAATTACTAAATGCCACTGAAACAGTAACTAATAAGTCTAGAATTTGCCAAACAAATCTGATTATAGCAATAAAACAATTTTAAAAATAATTTCGACACACAGACATTTTGACTTTTTTTTAAATGAACGTAATTTAATTTAATTATTTTATTGTGGAAATTTTTGAGATCACATTTTAGTGGCTTTTCACGACACGCTATTCAACAAACGTTGGACCCACCCCTTGTTGTCTCCGGTCTCGCAGGGTAACGTAGTGACATCTCTATCTGTCGTAACATTGACATCTTTTTGTGATCTTTTTAAAATTTTTGTCCATGAACCAATATACAATTGTCTTGTTTTTGGTAAACTTAAAAAAGTTTGAAAGGAAAAGGCAGTGTTGAGAGATTTTGATGTTAACGAGATTGGACAATGGGCAGGCGACCCTACTCCTAGTCACGTACAACCGGGGATTCGAAACTACACAAATTGACTCAATGACCGTCTTTATATACATAGTATTGTTAGCTATAACATTAAAATAAATTGCCATACAAAATGAGCTTTATAAACTCCCTATAAATTGCATCATTAATTAAGTTTTTATTTAGAATGTTTTTTTTTAGGATTTCTGGCTTTACGTACTTTTGAGGTACCTTTGGAAACTACCGATACAAAGCTTTCCTCCGATACACTTTAATTGATAGACTTTCTTTGACAAATCATTACTAATTACTTGAAGTTGATATAAAATTTATGTAATACGACTGTGTCAGAATCTTCGAAATCAAGTAAAACAGATCCTAAAATTTTGCCAGTATGACCTTCACAAGTAACCCCAACACCAGGGGTTAATTCAGATGGCAAGATTTCTGTAGTTGGTGTCTCAGAGATAAAATATATGCTTGCTCCTTTCTGAAAAAGGCGTTAAACAATATCACCTATAGTGACAGTCACAAAATCTTTGTTCAGGAAGGCAGTAGCATTTTTTTTATCGAATTTCAAAGACTTGGTATTACTATCGAGTTCTTTTGAATGATGATAACCCATTTTAATGAGTCTATTAATCTTATAAAGAACGGTTCAGGAAATAGTTGATTTAACTTGCAAATCAATTCTCTGATCTCATATGAACCGAATCTTGGATTCCACTAGTATCTCTAATCTGTTCTTGAATGTCCTTGTTTAAACCATTAAATCTTTAGTTGTTCTCGCTTGGCATGTAAGAGGTCTTGAATCCATCTTCCACCATTATATAACCGACAGGTTCTTCAATAACTAAGAAGTCGGAAAGCTGCAAGCCAGAGGTGTCTTGAAAACATGAAACTAAATTTAATTTTTCTTCAGACTTTGTTACTGCTCTCATTAATTCCGAAAAAGAAACGTCAGAATCAAGAATATGCCGTATGTTGCTCCTGACTACTGAATTATGAAGTCCGTGCCAAAATTTGTCTGTAAGAATTTTATAAACATTAATTTAATACAACAAAACATTCATTTAATATTCTTCTTTGTATTCGCTCCAGGAATTAAAAATTTCATTCTGTCTTTCGGTTTTATTTTTTTTATTAAATACCAACTGAGTTTCCCTTAAATATCAATGAAGATTGGAGTGGCAGACGTTGGGCCTCATAAAACAGAAAATTTATCAATTTGTAAGGCCCCCGACCTCTGCTCTCAAGCCTTATTATCTATTCTCCTGTGCAAACCTGAAGAAAATAAAACATAGTACAGTATATTAAAAACATATTCTTTATTGGGGGAAATTAAATTAAACATTAAAGTAGCTAAACAAATCTCTAACTCAATATCATCCAAAATCTTCAACATCGAAAATACGAATTATATATCAATTAAAATCAACATTGATGCTGTGATCTTGCCGGAAAAGGGTGGGCTTCTGATATCCATTATTTAAGATAAAATAAACATTTTAGCATTGGTACACGAATCGTGTAACATAATGCGTTTCAGCCCCAGCATAGCAAGAGACTCGAAGAACGAGGCTAGAAACATTGCACCAAATCAAACGGCGTATGTAGACTGGAATAACCAGAGGATATCAATTTGCATTCGATTGAGATTGCTGGCTTTTTTCGTCGAACATAACTGATTTGAAATTAGAGTAAAAACGGAAACCATTGAATGTAAATCAGTTTGTATACATTCATATTAGTGTATTGTATGCGTTACGACCCACTTGTGTCAATTTCTAGGTCCCAAAAGTTAGCTATTTAGCTCCTTTAATCATTTAATTACTGCCATAAATAATTTCATGAATAAGTCAAAGATGCTCACCTTCAGCGTGGTTATTTATCCGCATGGTCTGGTTGAATACGGACCAAGATCGAAATTTAAAAAGAATACATCCATTGTCACCGGATATATACTCTGCTAATTCTAGTAAATCAGGGCATGTAGTCTTGGCTTTTAGTTCCTGGAAGACTTCCAGTATGTGGGATTTTGGTAGAAATGTCAGGCTCATTAATTATAATTTCCTTATGAACTACGATGTGCCTTTGTGTGTCCTGTACTTTTTCTGAAAATATATCATATCAACAAGTCAAGTAGCTTTGTGTGTTCAGTACTTGATCGTAGAGACCTATGTATGGATACTAGTTGATAAAATGTTTTTTTACGATCTTGGGGGGTTGAATGGCCGAATGGTTAGCGTACACGCGGTATATCATAGGTCTACCATTGAGTCAACTGGAGTGGTAGTTTCGAATCCCCGGTTGTACGTGGCAAGGAGTAGGGTCGCCTGTCCACAAATCGCTAACAAAATACTACTTTAAGCTCAATTATGAATGAAATGAGTTGTCCACAAAAAGACAATTGAGATCTTATAAACATTAGAGATATTTCATCAAGCTCTTAGACAGTCCATTTATCCCCCACATTAAAAACCTTAAAAAGAAATGTCTGAAAGCCCTCAACATATTGAGAGTCTTATCAAATACTGACTGTGGAGCAGACCGTAAGGTCTTGCTCAGATTATATCGAGCTTTAATAAGATCAAAACTCGATTATGGGTGTATTGTGTATGGGTCTGCCCGCGAGTCTTATTACAATCAGGGACTTAGAATCAGTTTAGGAGCATTTCGTACATCTCCAGTGGACAGTTTATACGTCGAGGCGCACGAGCCCTCACTGCACAACAGACGTGATAAACTGGCCCTGCAGTATGCTACGAAAATTGCATCACTTCCCAATCATATTTCATTTAACACCATATTTAGACCTCTTCATGTGCATTTGTATCTTGTAAAGACGAATGTTGTTCCATCATTCGGTATTCGCATACAACCCCTTTTGTCTGAGGCTGGTATCAGCCTTGACAGTATTGCGAATACCCCGGTCTTTAGGACTCCGCCGTGGGCTATATCTCCTCCAAAGATCGATTTCGATCTTACTCAACATAAAAAGAGAGATACTAGCTCTACGGTGTTCCAATCTCTGTTTAGAGAGTTAAGGTCTAAGTATGGTGATTATGCTCCTATTTACACAGATGGTTCTAAAGCTGGTGATCGGGTAGCTTCAGCTACTGTGACGCCATCTGAGACTATTTCTGTGTGTCTTCCACCTGCTGCTTCAATATTTACAGCTGAGCATCAGGCCATTCTCCAGGCCCTGGAGTTCATTAAATCCTCTTCATATTTAAAGTATATCATCTTTACTGATTCTCTGTCCTCGCTTCGAGCAATTAATAGTAAACATCTTGAACACCAATTAGTGGCAGATGTTTATCTTATGAGCTCAACAGTAAAGACGTTGTCTTTTGCTGGCTCCCCAGTCACGTTGATATAAGGGGGAATGATCAAGCAGATTTTGCTGCCAAAGCTGCTTTAGATCTTCCCCAATCACACTTTTTAATACCATTTAAAGATTTTAAAGCTTCCATAAATAGTTTCATTTATGGCCGTTGGCAACGGTCGTGGGATCTTGCAGACACTAACAAACTTCATCACATTAAGCCTCTCTTAGGAGATTGGCAAAACTCCTACAGAACCAACAGGAGGGATGAAGTTGTTTTGTGTCGTTCTCGCTTAGGTCATACTTTTTAACACACATTTTCATCTTAAAGCGAGAGCCTCAACCAGAATGTCAACATTGTCATGTTTCTTTGACAGTTAAGCACATTCTGATTGGGTGCAAGTTTCTTAAGGACATCAGGTCTAATTATTATCGTTGCCAATCATTAAATCAATTATTTGCCCAACCGGGTCTGTATTGCAAAGTACTAGACTTTTTAAAAGAGACAAATTTTTATCGCCAGTTTTAATTGTAAATAGATAATTCACCTTATTTTTTCACTTTTAACTATTTATGTACATGAAGTTGACTTTTATTTTTAATTATTTAATATACTGTGATATTTGTTTTTATTTGTGTACATAAATACCTTATGTGATATCATTTAATTTGTCTCATAATATTCACCATGTTTGGCGCAACATGGCCCGGTTGGAGCTGATGTCATCATTTAAATCAACGTGAACTCATTCCCCGCCAATTTTATCACCAGCTCCAGGGCACCATAAACACTTATTTAAAGATGGACAGTCCAAGAAATTTGTTTTATCAATATATTATGTTAACATGACATTACCCCTATCACACACACGCGCCCATTGTAGACATTTGACCCTCTATATCTCGACCCCCCCCCCCCCTGTTCAGCCAACGGACTATAATGTATGTTTTACAGGGAATTCAATACATTACATCTTGTCTCGCCATATATAGCCTTAAAATTCACATGAGATTGCGTACTGGAGAGAAACCTTATAAATGTAATGTAGTCTACAGAGACATTCGGATACATGTTTGTAGTAAATCATTTAGACTGGTAGTCTACAGACATTCGCGGCTACATTGTGAAAGAGAAACACTTACTACAAGATGTTCTCTACAGCAACATGGATGGGGGGGGGGGCAGTGCTCACTCCGGGTTTCATTTTTTTCCGCCAATTTTTCATTTTAATTTATCAGCCAGATATTTTTTCCGCCATAATAAAATAACTATTAAAAAATTTGTTCGGGAATTTTATTTACATAAATACGTACAATATATATCTTAAAATTTACAAAATTTATCAGCCAGATATTTTTTCCGCCAAAATAAAATAACTATTAAAAAATTTGTTCGGGAATTTTATTTACATAAATACATACAATATATATCTTAAAATTTACAAAATTCTTCTCTGCTTTGCAGACTCCCATTTTTTGAAGACTGATTCACATGTTGAATAAAACATTGTTTTGTTAGGTGCATCATACCTTAACCAAGAATTCGAAAATTTCCATTCATCCCTGAAAGATTTACCTTTTCCAAATGCACTTATTATTTTACGTTTTTCGAAATTTTTCTCTGCGGTGGTCTTTTGGGTATCAGTTCAATATCTAGGGCTGTAATATCATCATGTTTGTATCATCATGACAGTATCATCTGTAGTCTTCGGGCATTTTGATGGTGGAATATTAAAGTTCCAATTTCATATTTCTAAGAAAGTCAAAACATAATTATTTCTATGTCTTTTGCTCAAAAGGTTGTCAACTCACTATTATAAGATCATGGGCAAAATTTTGGGGGTATTAAAAAGACGGACACAGGCTGATTGAGGAAATAGTAACTCAATTACCTCCCTTGTTTTCCCATTCCTCTCCATGGACGGCCATCTTCAAACGTTTGAATTTGAAGTTGAAAATGATATTTTTGCCAATTTCTCAACTGGCAATAGTGAATTATAGGATTTAATAAGATTATTCTTTAACAAGGTAGGACTGTTTATAGGTTCAATTTATTTTAGGGCTTTATTTTAATACATTTTAAAAATATAGCTTAAAAATATGCTATTGGAACTTTAAAAAAAATCTTACATTCTTCTGTCAGACGTTGAAGAAGGCTGTTCAATTTTTCGCTTACGACCCATGGCATATGATTTGATAAGTGCTTATTAGCTTATCTGTGTGTGTAGTTTATTCTGTGTACAATACCTGTGATAATGTGAGTGCTACAGTATATGATAAGTGCTGTGAATGTGGCTCCAGAATCCACATTAAATTTGACAGTTTTTGTGCTGCCCGTTGAGAAGTGAAACGTGATATACCAATCATGTAGGGTGGATACATGTACATGTACATAATCTGCATGTAGCTATATCTGTCAAAGTGTATCATATTGTATAGTATAACTGCCGTCCATTAATATTCTAGTCAATTGCCAATATAGTGCTTATTTTTATTATTTAAATGAATGTAAAATGTTTGCACTACACATTGTAAATATGTACATGTACATAAGCACGGGTAAGGAAATGTACAAAGGTTAATCAAGGTGTCTATCTGTGTAAACAGATATGTGCCTGTATCAATAATATAATTATGTACATGTAAATATATTACATGTTCATCAAGATCTGTATTTCATTTTGTTTTTCTACACTTTATATTTATAGGTTTGTCTTTTTGTAAAATTATTCATACTTGGTGTAATTTAGGGTTTCCATTAGGCATCCTGTTAGTAATCATACGTTCATTGTGATTGTTTGCTTGCTTATTTAATCATACGTTCATTGTGATTGTTTGCTTGCTTATTTCATTACCAATCTCTTTGTTTATAAGTTGCTATTAATTAGATTCAATCTAGATTACAGCATTGTTATCACTATTATTACTATATTGTCATATTTCACACTCATTATTCCCAAGCTACATTGTATTTGCCAACGTAATCTAAAAACCTTAACTTTAGCATTACTTTTTATTTTATTTTTTTGTTAATCAAAGTCTTTATTAATTACGTCTCTACAAATAGGTTTCTGGAATGTCAATGGTCTAATAACAAAACTCAATAATAACAAAACTCGGAATGATATGTTTCAGTATTTTGGTCATTTAGATATTATCTGTTTAATTGAAACCTGGTCTAGTGATGAACATGAAAACTTAGGTCTACTACAAAATGTATTTAGTGGTTTCACAGGATTTATATTCAGTAGAAAGGGAAATAACTCTTCAAAATTCGGCCAGAGAGGAGGTACAGCAATATTCATACGAGATCAATATAAACATGGTATCCAAATTATTGACGCCTCGGATGGGGACATAATATGGTTTAAACTAAACAAATCGGTTTTCAATATCAGTAATGATCTTTATACTGCTTCTGTTTATATTCCGCCCCAAAATTCACCAATTTGGCAAAAGAAAAAATACAATCCGTTTGATGAACTTGAAAATAACATTAGTAAATATAAAGACTTAGGCGATATACTTCTAGGAGGCGATTTTAATTCACGAACATTTAATCTTCCAGATATATTTATTTCAGATATAGATGCGTCTAATAGTAATAAACCTTTTCCACAAATTGACAACTCAAATAATATAAACAAAGATAAACTTCCAACAATTAGGAATAATAAAGATTCTGTTATCAATACCTGGGGAAGGGAACTTATACAACTATGTAATACAACAGATGTGTATATTCTTAATGGTAGAACACTTGGTGATTACATAGGCAATTATACTTGTATTAATTATATAGGCTGCAGCTCGGTAGACTACATTGTTACAAGTACATCATTAACTGACAAAATTAATTGTTTTAAAGTTTCGGCCTTAACCTATTTGTCCGATCATTGTCTGATATCTTGCAAGATTTTGGTTAAACCTATTCAGGACATATTATCCCCTACAAGAGGTAAAATTTCTGGCAATAACCCCTCTAATACTATACAGAAACCTTATAAATTCATATGGAAAGCTGATTCAAACCAATCCTTAATCAAAGAACTAAATAAACCTTTTTTCCGGACTCAAGCTAACAAATTTTTGTCAAAGACTTTCGATGCTAATGACACAGACAAGGCTAACACAGATCTGACCAATATTTTACTTGACGCGTCAAGAGCATGTGTGAGGGTTGTCAGGATAAAGAAAACAACTAAAAAACACAAATGGTTTGACAAAGACTGTAATAGACTACGTAGGGACATGTTAGAGGCCCAACATAATTTCAACAAAAGCCCACAAAATAACTACTTAAGGGAAATCTATTATAACAGAAAAAAAATGTATAAAAAGGTAACAAAATATAAAAGCCGTGAAGCTAAAAATTCAATTATTAAGAAACTTAATGAGTTAGAGACAAATGATCCAAAAATTTATTGGAAACTGGTTAATTCTTTGTTAGACGATAATGGTGATAAACCTAAAACAGACAGTGACATAACTATTGATAACTGGCATCAGCATTTTTATAAATTATTTCAGAATAATAATACGAACGATTCTGACTCACTGGAAATAGATAAATTAATCCACAATCTCCAAATACCAAATAATGTAAACCTTGAATTAAACAAAGAAATTTCAGCCAAAGAAGTAAGAAATGCATTTAAAAAGTTAAAGCCTGGAAAATCAAATGGCCCAGACTTAATTCTAAATGAAATGCTAAAGGCTTCTTCAGAAATCCTAATAGATCAGTACATGAAATTTTTTAATTTAATCCTCGCTTCCGGAGTAATACCTTCAAACTGGAATCAATCCTACATAGTACCAATACACAAAAAAGGTCCAAAGGAAGACCCTGGAAATTACCGAGGAATTGCCCTGGCTAGTTGTCTCTCTAAATGTTTCCTGTCCATTATTAATACTAGAATTATAGATTATCTTGAATCAAACGACATGTTAGATCCAGCTCAAGGTGGCTTTCGTAAAAGCCATCGTACTACTGACAATATATACATTCTTAAAACTATCCTAAATAAATATAAAAGTAAGAATCAAAATGTTTTTATCAGTTTTATAGATTTTACTAAAGCATTCGATACCATTTGGAGAAAGGGCCTATTACTTAAATTACTTAAGCATAACATAAATGGAAACATCTTTAACATAATAAATTCAATGTATAGCAGTACTTCATATATAGTTAAAACCAACAATGGACTTTCCAAACAAATCAGTTCAGATATCGGTGTCAAACAGGGTTGTGTTTTAAGCCCCACGCTATTTAATATTTATGTTAATGATTTGCAAACTTATATTAGTAACACAGCAGCTCCTTGTCTCGGTGATCTCAAAATATCTCACCTCCTATTTGCAGATGATCTTGTATTATTCTCAACTTCTTCGCTAGGTCTTAAAAATCTCTTAACCACCTGCATGAATTTTGTTCAAAGTGGAAATTGGAAGTAAACCCAATTAAATCCAAAATAATGTGTTTCATAAATACACCCAAAGATAATAAAATTTTCAAGCGTAAAAATGTAAATTTTACTTTCGGTAATACTTCTCTGGATATCGTTAATTCATATATGTATTTAGGCGTAAATATAACAAATAACAATTCTTTTAAAGGAGCTATGTCTGACCTTTGCAAAAAGGCAAGGCGAGCTTGGTATAGTATTAAAAGTAAAGTATGCACTCCTAATCAATTACCTACAGAAGTTCTAATTAAACTGTACGACTCAGTTGTAAAGCAAATTGGATTATATGCATCTGATGTCTGGGGTTCTCATTTAGTGCACAATGTCAAATTAAATTTACCTAAGTGGAGTTATATAGAACACAACAAGATAACCATAAAAACCTGTAAGTCAATATTGTGCCAATCCCCTAAAACTACCAATATGGGTTGCCTTGCTGAGCTCGGAATCTTCCCACTGCAACTAGATATATACCATAGAATGCTACTCTATTATAAAAGACTAAACCATCCTGACCTGAAAGATTCAAACCCGATACTGGCTGAAGCCTATAATGATGATATTAAAATAGCTAACTCTAATATTAAACTCTCATGGACTGCTTCTATAACTCACTTAATAAATTATTTCAATATAAATCCATCAAACCTCACTAAATTTAATATCAAATCATCACTTCAATCCAAATTCAACTCCCTTTTTACTGAATCCTGCCAATCCAGTCCACTTAAAGCTACAAAGCTTAGGACTTACGGGCTATTTAAAATGGAAATCTCTAAACCTGCCGAATATCTCTGTTATGTACATAATAAGAACTTTAAAATAGCCATGACCGCACTCCGACTTAGTTCCCACTCACTCCAAATTGAAATGGGCAGATACAAAAATGTCCCCCAGATCTAAGAATATGCCAACGATGCTCTATGCACAAAACTGAAGATGAAGCACATTTTTTACTAGAATGTCCATTGTATGAAAATTTACGTACCGTTCACATATACCCAACATTTACATATAATTATCTACCCTATTCTTTAGAAAATCTATTTAACCCACCCAAAACAGTTGCAAAAACAGTCAGTGCATTTGTATTTCATGCTATGAATCTAAGATCATAAATTGTGTATAGATACATGTACATCTATCACTGCCTTTTTATATCAAAATTATTATCTTGATTTCCATGTATTAATATATTTCATTCCATATTTTACTACTTAATTTATATAATGCCTCTTGCATTCCAATATCATATTTCCATGTCAACATCCATACTAAGTCTTTCTGCTATATATGTACTTATAATATTTATACCCATAATATTCATCATACTTGTGTTGAATGTTGTGTCATTATCAGACCAGTTTGATGTAAATGTGTATTTTGAGATGATTATCGTCATAATGTATGTCTTGCTAGTATAAGTGTAATCAAGATTAAATTATCATTTGTTTTGTTTGTAAATATATATATATTATTTATCATATTGCTATATCTTTATGTACACATGTTCATATTGTAATTGTATGCTGTCCTTAATGGATGTTTTGATACAATAAAATCTTATCTTATCTTACATGGCTTTCGACAGTCCCAAGTTTATATACGCATTTATAAATTGTAACAACATACCTGGCTTCATTTATTAACGATATCGTCAATTTCGGTATGAAATAGATCAATCAGTAGTCATAATCCAATAATCCCGAACAAATCGAGTGAGTATTGTTTACAGTGTCCGCCATTTTGAATATATCGAAACCATCAACAAAGCAACCGATTCCTATTTGAAAACCCCCCCTGGGGTGTAGGGGGTGATAAGAATATACCCTTCGTATGTCCTGCGTGTCGTAAGAGGCGACTAAAAGGATCCCTGTAATGGGGCAACGTGTTTGCCGTGCGTTGCGACCCGTGTCGGTGGAGAGTGGAATCCTGGTAATTGAGTGGGGATTTGGCTTGCGAGCCCTTTCTCTGCAACACATTGCTTTGGCCCATGGTTCACCTAGACGGGAGGTCAGAGTGGCCCACTCTGATCAATCGGCTTTGGTCGTTGGTAGCTCTGTAGAATGTACCCTTTCCCAGTGTAATGCTCTGTTGTTTATTCACTCAGCAATTATCTACCTTTGTGTCCTTAGTACATTCTACAGGGCGGCGGCTCGGGTCAATCAGGTTAGACAAGTATTTTTTACTTTCTGGCTTGAGTATACCCCTCGTCGAGCCCTGAGGCCATGCGCTGGTTACCCGCGCTAGTCCTCCCCCTGGTAGGCAGGGAAGTAACCTGGGGGACGACGAGGGGTGAATCTTAAAAAAATACTTTCATGGATTCCCCAATCCCCCCCACCCCAATAGTTAAAGAAAATAATAAACAGAAACGTCCGAGTTCAGACGACGTTTCCAATATATTTAAAAGTAATTGTAAAATGTCAAAGTCTTGGCCGAGGTTCCTCTTAATTGAGAGTCCCTCCAAAGATCTATCTAAAGTATCACCATTTTTGATATCCAAAGGCATAGCTGGCTTAGCCGGTGAGCCCAAGGCTATCAAAAAACTAAAAAATGGAGCACTCTTAGTAGAATGTACCAAAGAGCAGCATGCTACCATGCTTCTTAAATCTTCATCTTTGGCTGACATTCCTATTAAGGTGTCTCCCCATAGGTCTTTGAATTCGAGTAGAGGTGTAATTCGTTGCCGGGACCTTGAAGGCAGCAGTGAGGAAGAAATGGTAGAATACCTTTCTCCTCAAGGTGTACAATACGTCAAACGAATTAGTGTTCGTCGAGGAGATAAGGTGATTCCAACAAGCACCTACATCCTCACATTCAATCGTCCCGACATACCAAAGACTCTCAAGGCAGGTTATCTCAACATACCTGTTGATTCGTACATTTCCAACCCTCTTCGCTGTTACAAATGTCAAAAGTTTGGACACAGCAAAACTGTCTGCCGAGGTAAAGACACCTGCGCTCGTTGTGGTCATGATGGCCACGAGAACGCTACCTGTCAGGCGGAGTTTTGTTGTGTTAACTGCAAGGGTAAGCACTTTGCTTACTCTCGCGAATGTCCTATTTGGCAGAAAGAGAAACGAATCCAACAGATTATGTCTGAACGGAAAATTTCATATTTCGATGCACGAAAACAGGTAGATTTAACTGCACCTTTCCCCATTGCACCACAGGGGAAATCTTTTGCAAGTGCAGTTAAAACTTCCACAGACATAACCTGGCCTGATAAACAAGAAATGAAGACTTTGACAACATCAGATCAGAATAAAGGGGCTTCGAGCTCTTCTCATTTATGTGAGAGCTCGATTCAAACAGCTTTGCCCTTGCCTGGTGAGGGTTCATCGTCCTTGCCCCAGGTTGAAGTTGTTGGGACCATTCCCAATGCTTCTGCCCAGAATGGCAAGGTACCTCCTTCATTGGATAAGTCGAAGGCTGCAACTCCTGATCCCAGGTCCACTGGGTCAGGTTCGCAGTCAACGGCTGTCCCGCCCTCACAGGAAAGAGTATATATATCCTCAAGGCAACGGAAATTAGCAAAGTTGCGTGAGAAGGGTAAAAAGGGTTCACAGGACCCTATTATCCATTTCACAAAATATGGGGTTGATCTGATGGACGGTATTACCGTAGAGGGGGCCAATAATGACCCCCTTGGCGGTAAACCGCCAAAAATAAATTATCCCTGACAATGGTAAATTCCATTATCCAATGGAATTGTCGTGCCTTAAAACCAAATTTTAATGAAGTCCAACTTTTAATTCAAAAATATAATCCTTTAGCTATTTGTTTACAGGAAACTTTTTTACGGAATT
This sequence comes from Patella depressa, assembly GCA_948474765.1. NCBI lineage: Eukaryota > Metazoa > Mollusca > Gastropoda > Patellidae > Patella > Patella depressa. The sequence continues at coordinate 80,926,995 of OX419716.1, forward strand.
CTGACACTTTGTCTTTTAGACATTTTGTTGGTTATCATCATCATGCCGTTGGTGATGGTAGAGCTCATGGGGGTGTTTCTATTATTCTTAATGGAGATATCCCTCAGAGTAAAGTCACTCTCAACTCGCCTTTACAGGCAGTTGCAGTTCGGGTGACTTTGCATATTCCCATCACACTCTGTTCTGTATATCTTCCACCAAGTTTACATCTAAATCCCAGAGATCTTGATGACCTTGTTGCACAACTTCCTCTCCCGTTTATTATAACGGGAGATTTCAATGGTCATCATTCCCTCTGGGGTAGTCCTGATGATAACAACAGAGGTAAACAAATAGCGGACTTCATTAACCTTAATAATTTGTGTTTACTAAATGATGACTCGCCTACTTATCTACATCCTGCCACAGCTTCTTTTTCTTCCCTCGATCTCACCATTTGCTCTCCGGTCCTGTTTCAGGATTTTTCATGGAGAGTAAATGAAGATCTATGTGGTAGTGACCACTTTCCTATCTTGATTGATAATAATGGTCCCTCTCCGGTTGAAAGACCCCAGAGGTGGAAGTTACATAAGGCTGATTGGGCTCTGTTTGAATCTTTGTGTCTCTTCTCTTTTGATACAAAAGAGTTAGAAGATGCAGATGAGCCCATGGCCTTATTCACTTCCATTCTTCAAGATGTAGCTGAGCAGGCGATTCCAAAAACCACGACTGAACCAAAACGTTTCAATAAACCATGGTTTAACGATGATTGCAAATCCGCTCTTAAAGATCGTATCCTGAGACGACTAAAGAACCATCCTTCCATGGAGAATATTGCAGCATACCAAATGGTCCGGGCGAAAGCCCGTAGAACCATACGCCAAGCAAAGAAGTCTTCATGGGAGGGATATGTCTCCAGGATCAATTCCCGTACCACATCTAAGTCGGTATGGGATAGGATTCGTAGGATTAAAGGTAAAAGTAGTGCGTTATCAGTTAACCATCTCAATGTTGATAATACCACCCTAACAACATTTCCTGATATTGCTAATTCTCTGGCCAGTACCTTTTCATTCAATTCATCATCCAATTTCTCCTCCGATGCCTTTCGAGGCATAAGACACCAACAGGAGAAAAGGCGACTTAATTTCAAGTCCCGCAATGATGAATGTTATAATGATCGTTTTTCCATTGCAGAGCTCCGTGATTCGTTAAAGCGAGCTCGGGACACTGCAACTGGTCCAGATGAAATACACTACCAAATTTTAAAACATTTACCTCTTCCTACACTCTTAATCTTACTGGATCTTTTCAACCGAATTTGGGCTGATGGGAATTTCCCTCCTTCGTGGCATGAAGCCACAATAATTCCCATCCCTAAACCGGGAAAAGATCATACGAATCCTACCAACTATCGTCCGATCGCTTTAACTAGCTGTATTTGCAAAACCATGGAGAGATTGATCAATCGAAGGCTTGTTTGGTACCTCGAGTCCAACAACCTCATTACTGACCTCCAATGTGGATTTCGGTCCCAAAGGAGCACTCTTGATCATCTCGTTAGATTTGAAACGTTCGTCAGGGACGCTTTCATCCAGAAGCAACATTTAGTTGCTATTTTTTTCGATCTGGAGAAAGCTTATGATACTACATGGAAACATGGTATCATGCGCGACCTCCATAACCTCGGCCTACGAGGTCGCTTACCTATCTTCATTAAAAATTTCCTCGAAGATAGGTCATTTAAGGTACGACTGGGATCAATATTCTCTGACCCATTCCCTCAGGAAATGGGGGTTCCACAGGGAAGCATTTTATCTCCTACTCTTTTTGCTATAAAGATAAATACGATCCCAGCGTGCCTTAAACCAGGTACAAACGGCGCTCTTTATGTTGATGACTTTCAGATGTGCTATGGTTCTACAGACATGCGGATAATCGAACGTAAGTTGCAGCTTTGTTTGAATTCACTTCAACAATGGGCAACCGAAAATGGATTTCGTTTTTCGAAATCCAAGACTGTCTGCATGCATTTCTGTCAGAAACGAGGTTTGCATCCAGATCCAGAACTTTATTTGGATGGCAATCGCCTTCCGGTTGTGGATGAAACCAAATTTCTGGGGCTGATATTTGATAAGAAATTATCATTTATCCCCCATATTAAAAGCCTTAAAAAGAAATGTCTGAAAGCCCTCAACATATTGAGAGTCTTATCAAATACTGACTGGGGAGCAGACCGTAAGGTCTTGCTCCGATTATATCGAGCATTAATTCGATCAAAACTCGATTATGGGTGTATTGTGTATGGGTCTGCCCGTGAGTCTTATCTCAAAGAGCTCGACACCATACACAACCAAGGACTTAGAATCAGTTTAGGAGCCTTTCGTACATCTCCAGTGGACAGTTTATACGTCGAGGCGCACGAGCCCTCATTGCACAACAGACGTGATAAACTGGCCCTGCAGTATGCTACGAAAATTGCATCACTTCCCAATCATATTTCATTTAACACCATATTTAGACCTCTTCATGAGCATTTGTATCTGGTAAAGACGAATGTTGTTCCATCATTCGGTATTCGCATACAACCCCTTTTGTCTGAGGCTGGCATCAGCCTCGACAGTATTGCGAATACCCCTGTCTTTGGGACTCCACCGTGGGCTATATCTCCGCCAAAGATTGATTTCGATCTTTCTCAACACAAAAAGAGAGATACTAGCTCAACGGTGTTCCAATCTCTCTTTAGAGAGTTAAGGTCTAAGTATGGTGAGTATGCTCCTATTTACACAGATGGATCGAAAGATTGTGATCGGGTAGCTTCGGCTACCGTGACGCCATCCGAGACCATCTCTGTTCGGCTACCACCTGCTGCTTCTATTTTTACAGCTGAACTCCAGGCTATTCTCAATGCCTTAGAGTTCATTCAAACCTCATCCGTTTTAAAACACATTATCTTTTCTGATTCTTTGTCCTCACTACAAGCAATTAATAACAAACAGCTTGATCACCCACTAGTAGCAGATATATATCGTCTGCTACTATCATTCGAGTTAATCAGCAAGGACATTGTCCTTTGCTGGCTTCCCAGTCATATGGACATTAAAGGGAATGATCAAGCAGACTCGGCTGCCAAGTCTGCTTTAGATCTTCCCTTATTTGAATTTTTAACGCCATATAAAGATTTTAAATTTGTAATCAATAATTTCATATATGGCCGCTGGCAACGGTCTTGGGATCTTGCAGACACAAATAAACTTCATCACATCAAGCCTCTCTTAGGAGACTGGCCAAGCTCCTATCGTACGAGCAGGAGAGATGAAGTCTTCTTGTGTCGCTCTCGCATAGGTCATACTTTTTTAACACATATTTTCATCTTAAAGCGAGAGCCTCAACCAGAATGTGAGCACTGTCATGTTCCTTTGACAGTGAAGCACATTTTGATTGAGTGCAAGCATCTCAAAGATACACGATTACGGCATTACCGTTGCCAATCATTACATCAGTTGTTTGCCCAACCGGGTCTTTACTGTAAAGCGCTAGACTTTTTAAAGGAGACAAATTTTTATCGAAAATTTTAATTGTTTATATTTGACTTTCACTTTGTTTTAAATACATATACATATAGTTGATATTTATTTTTAATTGATGTTTACTGTGATATTTGTTTTTATTTATGTATGTGTATATATAATATTGTGATTATTTGTTTAGTTTGTCTCAAGAAATCTCACCGTATGTTTGGCGCAGTATGGCCCGGTTGGAGCTGACGTGCCATAAAACAACATTTCATTCATTCATTCCTATTTGAAAACACATAATTAAATCTTTTGTCTCTTAATTAGTTTATTACTACTCTGACTGTAAATACTTATCAACACTAATCCCAGATTGATCAAGAGACAAAAGATAGGGCTATTATTGATACCTAATTGATTGTTGATTGACTCAACGAATCGCGATCGACGGTACACTGTTCCGTATGTACGCGCGGAAATCAAAGCTTTGTGCCGATATTTTTTTTATTTCCAGGTAAAAAAAGAATCGCCATACAGGAAAAAAATTTCGCCATATTGAATATTCTATAACCAAAATTATATTTTAATCGCAATTGGCGAATTTGGCGATCGACAGCGTTAGCGCTGAGGGGGTGGGGGGTGGGTGGGGTGGAGGGAGAATGCCCCTCTATGATTATATCTGAATAATTAAATCATAATGAATGTAGGCTACGGTGCCATAGACAGATTAACCGAGAAACTGGGCGAATAAAGAAATAAAATTTGTATTATTATTGAAGAAATTGTCTTGAATTCAATTCAGTTCGAACTTTTCACTAAATATTTTAAATTATCACACCTACTTTTCATTTGCCTTTTGTGTGAGTTCAGAAAAAATAATTGCCGAGATTCATAAATAAATTTTAACGTTTTTCAGAGAGAATTTTTCATAAATAAAATAAAACCACGTACGCGCAATCCAAACCATTAGACACATAAAATTTAATTGAATGTGAACCATTCGTGTCGGATAAATCCACTAATTTAGTATACAAAAATAACTTTATACCGGAAATAAACTTTTAAACAAAAGGCGGGCTTCCTCGTCAGTGTTAATTGTTTACGCTGAAAGATAGCCAATTGGTGTTCCATCTTTGGTAATAGTTTTGTTGTAAAATAGCGACGATATGGTGAGTAAAATAACAAAAACGAAAGGAAGGGGTTCTATTTCAGTAACGTACCTCCACCGGTACCCCGACCACTCGTACCAAGTCCACTCGGACCAAAAAAAAAGAGCAATATTTGTTGCCTCTCGGACCATTCAGAGAGAGAGAGAGAAATGGGGTTTAACGTCCACTCAACACAACTAGGTCATTTCGGGACTAACATATGGTTTAAATCTTATTTCAATAATTCGCTTGCGCGTAGGGGTCTTTAGCAGTGGGAGGAAACCGGAGTGCCCGGAGGAAACCCACAAGGTTGAGAAGGCGCCCCTATCTCCATGCCACATACGGTCACACCAGGGCTCGAAACCACAGCCGCAAGCCAGAGGTGACCGGCCAGCTAGAGGTCGAAGCGCGGCACTCTAGACCACTAGGCCATCCCAACCCCCCTCGGACCATTCAATTTAAGAAATAAAATTTACGTTGGAAGACCACTCGGACCAATACTTGTTGCCTCTCGGACCATTCAATTTAAGAAATAAAATACAAATTTTAAGTTAAATAAATATTATTTATTAATTCAAAGAAGCAAATAATTTATAGATGAATCTATACAAAATCTAGCAAATATTCATATTTATTACATCAACAATTTATAAAATATATTTTTTTATTTTTAATATGCCCGTAACATACATGTATGGTACAGGTACATGTAAGTAGCAAATATTCATATTTATTACATCAACAATTTATTAAAAAAAAATTTTTTAGTTTTTGATGAAATAAATTTAATGTTTTTTTTGTTTTTTTTATTTTTTGATGTCTCTGATCGGCACGTTTATTCACTGGCCATAAACTGATCCACATTTTTTTAACAACTGGCTCGTACTTATTCTTTCTTCGGTGTACGACTTCCAAAGCGCAAACAACTTTCCTTGTATCGATCTGGTCTGTTTCTTTTGATACCGCTTTAGCTTCTCCTCCGTTGCCATTTTTATCTGTTGCGGTAGAAGACTGGCTTCTTTGTACAGCAAGCTGATGAGTAAGTAAAATTGCAGGTTTCCTTTTTTTTTGCCTTCTGGTTAATCCGGTTGTGCCAACCTTCTACATCGTTATTCATCCTGATGCTGAGGCCGAATACACACCATGATGAAATGGGCCACACTCTATTCTCTATCCATGTATCCCTTAGATAATCCAACACGGACCTGACTTGCTCGTTGTCTGTCTTCTCACATAATTTGGTAAATGCTGGCAAGATGTGCTCTGAAGGCAAAAATGGTAAGGCCAGGAGCTTTTTAAAAAACTTATAAATACTGTCTCGTTGATTGTAAGCAACCTAAAATATAATATAATTTATATTACTAATTTTAATTACGAAATTTATTTTACCAACCTAACGAAATATTATATACTCTCCCAAAAAAGAAACGCACAGTTACATTTCGTCGTCGGTATATCCTGGCTCTACCATCGCCTTGTTGCAACAAGAACTGCGACACGTCGCTGAACCAAACTGCTCTCTAGTGTTGCTGTGGCCATACCCTCGGTGTCTGAACCAATTAAAGTTGGATTTCATGGTGTCGGCGTATTTCAAAACAGAAGCTCTAACGGGGACGTTTGCCTCGTTATTCGGTTTCACGTAGGCGTTTACGGACTGTCTGGTACGAGATTTTACGCCGTCCGGAAATTGCTGCTGCAATAGAGGTCGCTGTTGAAAACCATTTACGCCAATAACGTAACCGGAAGTGACGATCTAAGACAGGTAGGGTCACTCTTGTTTGGCCTGAGCTTGGGCGGTCACGTGTTGAACTTAGCTGTCGGTACCTATCCCAAAGGCGAGAAATGAAATTAAGGGAAACATTCAGCAGGCTGGCTACATCTGTCTTGGATTCACCTGGCTGTAATTGACCAATAGCGTTGTCGCGTTGGTCTTCATTCAGATATGGCATCACTTGGTTCCTTGAGTGTTTACATGTGCAACTGATTTGGGAACCGGGACTCCTGGATTTTAAAGACCTTAGATGTAGGTTCCATGCGAAAAGCTCGCGAAGTTGTTAAATTCATGTTTCTTGGTGCAATCAAACGATAACAAATTTCGACAAAAATGGTGACCAGTCACAATTAGTAACATTACATTTAAAACCAACAATGAATTTCTTTTATCCTTACATAATGACATTAAAACAAGTAAGATTTATGGAAAGAACGACTTTGTGTAAATAAAAAAATGATTAAAAATGGGTTGTGCGTTTCTTTTTTTGAAGAGTATATTTTACCAACCTAACGAAATATTATATAGTTCCCGGGGATATTCAGGCCGTAGATAGTTTTACTAGATATTTGAGAGTGAGGGTCACAGGTTGCTGAACCGAATTAGTTGTGATGTAATTATATGGTTTCCTCAGAGCGTCATCTTTGACCACGCTATATAGGACACTTTTTGATTGACTGTGAGTGCGAAAATGCTAGTTGAAATTACTCTCTGACGTAGCTGAATATATAACCTCGTTTTCGAATTTTTACAATGGCTTGAAGATTGACGATTTACTGATGTTTTTGTCAAAGATACATTATGGTAGATTTGATAATGAGTTGGCAGTTCTCACTTTAATAGTTAAAATCTAGACAATGTAAAGACAATTTGCTGAAAATTTCAGTCAAATTGTTCCACTATGAACCATGGATTAAACGAATGAAAGTTCCCCCAAGCCTCGATCATCATTATTTCAGTCGGTACGACAAAAATCAATTTTAATCGTGGAAACATGCAAATTTCCATATAAATAAGACTGTGAATAACTTAATGATTTTTATGATTTGTTTCCGTGTATAGTTTTGCATATACATGTATTTGTGTAATATCAATGACGAAACTAGGTACAAAGCTGCGAAAACAAAAGTTGGTTGTATCAAATAATATCTTAAGATGGCGTCAAATTTTTTAGATTTCAATTAAAAATCATCTGAACATGGCTTATATGCATCAAACCAAGCAAATAATGCTTGGCTCCTCTTGTGACTTTGTCTAACATATTTTATTTCATCTCTAAGCAAGAAAACTTTTATATTTTCACGAATGCATTCGTGAAAATATAAGTTTTCATGCTTAGAGATGAAATAAAATATGTTATTCACGAGAAAACGAAAAATATCCTCTATGTACACCACAGAGCAGTCAGACTGACTGAATATTCAGCGCTATAGAAAAACAATTAATATTATGGTGGATTTGAAAATAAGTGTTGAAAATCAGCAAACAGACTTCAAATAAAATGGGGTTTTAACGTTCCACAGTTCTGCTCCAACTGGGCTTATTAAGACAGGCATGCACCATACAGAGTACCTATGAGGGAAATTTTGCCCAGACAGTGGCGCTATTTTTTAGGCTACTCGTATATCAAATTTGAAATGCCAATGGAATTTTTGCGTGCATGTCAATGTGTAGGCCTACTCAGGGCTGCTTTTTTCAGACCATATGAACTTTCACGTCCATAGTAGGGATAGGACATGGGACAGCTCGGTTAGAGAGCCAACATCTTACTCACTGAGCAACCTTGGCTCCTTCATACAAATCAAGGGTCCAATGTGTAGGCTTAGACTCTCTCTTCTCCTCTCTCTCTCTTCATTCTTCTCCTCCCTCTCTCTTGTCCTCTCTCTTCTTCTCTTCTCTCTTCTCTCTCTCTTATCTCTCTCTCTCGAAATGGTACCCCATATTACCAATTATCAATGAGCATTTCATTTATGATAATTAAAAGGTAATTAAATAATTAAAATAATTCTGTTGTTATTTTTCATCCTTCATTTATTTAAAACAATTTTCAAAATGACTTCATGTCCACTGTTGTTTTTATACGCCTACATTTTCATGTGGACGTATTATGTCGTCGCCCCTGTCCGTCCGGACGTCCGTCCGTCCGTCCGTCCGTCCGGACGTCCGTCCGTCCACAATTTGTTTGTGGACCCTCTACAGGTCACAATTCCTATCCGATTTTGACGAAACTTGAAATATAGGTTTATCCCCATAAGATCTCGGTTCCTTTCGATATTGGCATGTATCGGATCGCAACTTCATGGATTATGGCCCCTGATTGTGCGAAATATCATGTTTTTAGCTTGTGGACCCTATAGAGGTCACAATTTTGAACCGATTGTGATGAAACTTGACATGCATGTCTATAACCCCAAAATCTTGGTTCCTTTTGATATTTGCGCCCATCGGATTGTAACTTCCTGAATTATGGCCCCTGATTGTCCGAAAAATCACCCTTTTTAGCTTGTGGTCCCTCTGGCGGTCAAAATTATTATCCGATTTAAAAAACCGTTTGATTATATCACCGTTACATGGTAATGAAGGTTGAGTTCAAATTTCGTGAAAATCGGACCAAAATTGACAGACAAAATGGCCGCCGTTTGTACGCGAATAGTGTGAAAATATGTTATATCAAGGTTGTGGACCCTATAGAGGTCACAATTTTGAACCGATTTTGATGAAACTTGACATGTATGTTTATAACCCAAAGTTCTTGGTTCCTTTCGATATTTGCACCCATCGGATCGTAACTTCCTGAATTATGGCCCCTGATTGTCCGAAAAATTGCCCTTTTTAGCTTGTGGTCCCTCTGGAGGTCAAAATTATTATCCGATTTACAAAACCGTTTGATTATATCACCGTTACATGGTAATGAAGGCTGACTTCGAATTTTGTGAAAATCGAACCAAAATTGACGGACAAAATGGCCGCCGTTTGTACGCGAATAGTGTGAAAATATGTTATATCAAGGTTGTGGACCCTATATAGGTCACAATTTGGAACCGATTTTGATGAAACTTGACATGCATGTTTATAACCCGAAGATCTTGGTTCCTTTCGATATTTACTCTCATTGATTAATAACTTCCTGCATTATGGCCCCTGATTGTACGAAAAATCACCCTTTTTAGCTTGTGGTCCCTCTGGAAGTCACAATTATTTTCCGATTTAAAAAAACATTTGATTATATCATCGTTTCACCTTAAGGAAGGTTTGAGATCAAATTTCGGGAAAATCGGACCAAAATTGACAGACAAAATGGCCGCCGTTTGTACGCGAATACTGTTAAAAAATGGTAAATCATGGTTGTGGACCCAGTATAGGTCACAATTTTAATTTGATTTTGATGAAACTTGAAATGCATGGTTATAACCCAAAGATCTTGGTTCCTTTCGGTATTTGCGCATACCGGATCGTAACTTCCTGAATTATTCGAATTTCGTGAAAATCGTACCAAAATTGCCGGACAAAATGGTCGCCGTTTGTAATCGAATAGTGTAAAGATATGGTATATCGTGGTTGTGGACTCTCTACAGGTCACAATTCTTATCCGATTTTGCCGAAAAGTCACATTTCTAGGTTGTGTACCGTCACACCATAATCATTGTCGGCTTCGAATTTCATGAATATCAGACTGGAACTGACCAACAAAATGGCTGCTCCCAATATAGTATGAAATACAGGACTTAATGATGTAGGAAAAATCACTTTTATTGCTTGTTCTCTATCCATCTCTCGAAAATGTGGGCGTATCCTGCCTGGCAGTGCCAGCCTATCTTTCATTGAGGCGGATGACCAGGGCCCTCCTAGCCCTGTTTCTTGAAATCTTAACTAAAGAAAAAATCCACATTTTAGTAGATTCGTCAAATTTGATACTTAGTACTGATATCAGTTATCCAAGCAAATTAGGGGGTCACGGTGGCTAAGTGGATAAGACGCTGGTTCGCTAGCCTGGAGGTCGGGTGTTCGATCCCTGCATTGGCCGAGAAAGTTCATCTCGATTTTCCGGCGTGATTTCAGAAGGAGGGCCTGACAAGTACAGCTGCCTAGTCGTTTGGATGGGACGAAAAACCGAGGTGCGCTGCTGCCCGGGCAAAATTTCCCTCATAGCACACTGTATGAACTCTGTCCTGTTGTTCTGCTCCGACAGAGGGGGGGTTGGGATGGCCTAGTGGTCTAGAGTGCCGCGCTTCGACCTCAAGCTGGCCGGTCACCTCTGGCTTGCGGCTGTGGTTTCGAGCCCTGGTGTGAGCGTATGTGGCATGGAGATAGGGGCGCCTTCTCAACCTCGTGGGTTTCCTCCGGGCACTCCAGTTTCCTCCCACTGCTAAAGACCCCTACGCGCAAGCGAATTATTGAAATAAAATTAAACCATATGTTAGTCCCGAAATGACCTAGTTTGTGTTGAGTGGACGTTAAACCCCATTTCTCTCTCTCTCTGCTCCGACAGTGAAATGAATACGGGCATATTCCATACAGTATGCTATGAGGAAAATTTTTTCATGGGCAGCCACACTATGGCCTACTCTTATATCGAATTCCAATTACCAAGGGATCTTTTACATGCATGCAAATGTAGACACAGGACCTCAGTTTTTGCACCCCATCCAAATAAATAGACAGCTGTCCTTATCTGCAGGCTCTCCGTTCTATAGTGCTAACAAGGGAAGATCACATCAGAAAATCCTGATAAACTTTCCCGGCAAATGCAGGGAATGAAGTGCGATCTCCGGGCAGGTGGGTCAGCGTCTTACTCACTTAGTCACCATGAATGGACGTACAGTGGCGATGACATAATACTACCACATGTAAATATGTTGGTATAGAATTAGAAAGATATGTTTCGACGTTTATCAAACGGGAGAGAGAGAGAAATGGGGTTTAACGTCCACTCAACACAAACTAGGTCATTTCGGGACTAACATATGGCTTAATTTTATTTCAATAATTCGCTTGTGCGTAGGGGTCTTTAGCAGTGGGAGGAAACCGGAGTGCCCGGAGGAAACCCACGAGGTTGAGAAGGCGCCCCTATCTCCAGGCCACATACGCTCACACCAGGGCTCGAAACCACAGCCGCAAGCCAGAGGTGACCGGCCAGCTAGAGGTCGAAGCGCGTCACTCTAGTCCACTAGGCCATCCCAACCCCCCCTTTATCAAACGGATGAAAATTGCAAGGTATCAGTAATAATGAAAATTATCAAAATTGTGAGTTATTCGGGTCGGATGTATCCAAGTATTAAATTAGTATACAACCTTCTTTCGGCATACCAGAAGTCAACTAGTGATAAAAGACTGTTTTTTCTCGCATGTTTATTTTTATATGGACATGCGGTCTTTTGTTTGGTAAACGGATAAAATTAAGCCATAAAACCTTATGAGAAAATAGACTACTCCATCATTTGCCGTTTTTATTTAGTGACTTAAGACTCGGATCAAATTTATGATTTACAGGTTCATTTTACGAACACCGCTCGGGTTACCGACTGAGACAAAATAATGGTGAGTTGGCCTCGCCTAAAATCTTAAAAGATTAAACCTACAACAGAGATATCTCGTGTTACTAATTGTACTTTCCAAGTCTAGAGCTGACAGATGAAATGCATTTATTCATCAAAAGCTGGCTCCAAATCTCAACACATCAATCTGATTAAAATACAGATCCTATTTCGTTTCGTTTTTTATAGTTCGTTTTACTTGTCTTTACTACATTAGGATCTGAAAGACATGTAGTCTCGGTCACCAAGACCCCCCTAGTCTTCAACGCACGGAGGTCTGGGTCGGTTCTCAATTATTGACGAAAATTACTGGATAATCTACCACATAAAAAACCAAACTCCCGGTTACGCATGGGCAATGGAACCCTTTGGCTAAAGTCTCGGTAAGTGATAGATATTATGAAGCCGGGCCGATTTTGATAGATTCTATAAGGCGAGGGTAAAATATATCCCACAATTCACTTGGCACATCTATTATTAGAAACAAAATAGAGACGATACAACAGCATGAATCGTGATTAAGGAGATTGTGAGAAGCCATACGTTTGATTCATGACGAGAGAAAATTACCATTTCAATTAAAAACTTTAGAACAAAATTTTAGAGAGTGTCATTGTTGACAAGCGAGATGTTTTGATAGATTCAGCACGTGGTAACTTAAAAGACTGGATAATCCAGACAGTGACCGACTTTCTGTCAAATTTTGAGGACCCATCCAGACTAATATTCGTAGAATATTTGTTTGGATGATAAGACACTAAAAGACATGTTATTTAACTCATGTTCTACTTGAAATGAGGGGTCAGCCAATCAAATTGTCTGTCGAATGGAGGGTTTGACCTTTTTTGTGCAGAATTGTGGGTAGGCATTATCAGCGATGGAAATCTAAACAAAGCAACAACGATTCTGATTGGTTAATTCGAATGACTGAGGTTATAGGGTCAAATGTCGCGTATTGACATCTGAACTGGCTGAACATGAATTCCCGCTATATAACTTGTTAGATCTACATGTATGTAGTGTAGGCCATCGAAATTATAAAAACCGAAACGAAATATAGATCTGAATTTCAATTAGATTGTCAACACGTGAATCATACAATTTTATTTGTCAGCTGACTTAATTAACTGTTGACCATTCCATTGGCTTGTATTTTCATCATAAATATGAAAGTCTAAGTAAATTCTTTGGATTATCCTCTGCCAAATTCCTGCCATTTTTAGTTGGGGTTATCAGGGTTGATAAACTACAAATACATGTATTTGCTATGTCAGGTACAAATATTTGTTATGTACCAGCTCGAAGTTATAACTTTTATATATAACAGTAAAAACTAGTGATATTCAAACTTTTATATATCACAGAAAGCTAATGATGTTACAACTTTTATATTACAGGAAACTAATGTTATAACTTTTATATATTACTTATATATATTTATCATAATGTTATAATAATTATTTTTGATTATAGGATACTAATGATGTTATAACTTTTATATATATTACAGGAAACTAATGATGTTAAAACATTTCATCAATGTGTTGTGTGTGATGAGATTTTTCAACAATATGATGATTTAGAAAAACACAACAAAGTCCATGTCAAAGAAGAGAAAATTGATGATGAATTGAAAATTGATGATGTAAATAAACATTGTCATGATAAAGAAGAGAAAGCTGATGATGTACATGAAGATGGATATTGTCATGTTAAAGAGGAGAAAACGGCTGATATTGACTCATGCTATCAGTGTAAATTGTGTGATGAAGAATTTAATTTAGAAACAGATTTAGAAAGACATTGTGAAGTACATGTTAGTCGATGTAAATTGTGTGATAAAGAATTTGAATTAGAAACTGATTTAGAAAAACACTGTGAAATACATGTTAAAGAGGAGGAGACTGTTTTACAACATGGTAAAAATAAGGAGACAAGTTTCAGCCAGAATAATGAAACAGAGATACAAGATTTAAAAGGTTCAAACCAATGTGACATTTGTGGTAAATCTTTTATTAAAAAATATTGCCTTCAAATTCATATGAGAATTCACACTGGAGAAAGACCTTGTAAATGTGATGTTTGTGGTAAATCATTTAATCAGAGTACTAGTCTACAGCAACACATCAAAACTCATACAAGGGAAAATCCTTATACATGTAATATTTGTCATGTATCCTTTATCAACAAATCAGACTTTCAGATTCATATAAAAATTCATCCGGGAGAGAAAGTTTATGAATGTGATGTTTGTGATAAATCATTTAGTCATAGCAGTAGTCTACATCGCCACATTCGACTTCATACTGGAGATAAACCTTTTAAATGTGATGTTTGTGGTAAATTATTTAATAAACCATATTACCTACAGATTCATACAAGAACTCATACTGGAGAGAGACCCTATAAATGTGATGTTTGTAGTAAATCATTTATTGGCAAGGCCCATCTGCAGGCACACCTGGGAACTCATACAGACGAAAAACCTTTTAAATGTGACATTTGTAGTAAATCATTTATTAAAAAGTGTTATCTTCTTGTTCATATGAGAATTCATACTGGAGAAAAACCCTATAGATGTGACATTTGTGGCGAGACATTTCGTGGCAACTGCTACTTACAGTACCACTTGAAAAGCCACATAGGAAAGAAACCTTTTAAATGTGATGTTTGTGGCAACTCGTTTACACATCTTTCATATCTGGAAAGACACACGAAAACACATACTGGTGAAAAACCATATAAATGTGATGTTTGTGGCAAATCATTCACTGATAATTACCGGGTACAGAAACACATGAGAATTCATACAAAAGAAAAAGCATATAAATGTGATGTTTGTAGTAAATCATTCACTGATAGTATTGGTCTTAGGAGACATGTCAAAACTCATGTAGGAAAAGAAATTGTACAAATGTAACTTGTGTGGTAAATCCTTTACTAAAAACAACTATTTACAGAAACATTTTAGAACCCACAGTGAATAGAAACCAAATGGATGTGGTGTTTGTGATAAAGTATTTTTAGATAACAGTAGTCTATAGAGACACATCGAAACGCATAGTTGAGACAATATCTTATAGGGGGATCACATGGCTAAGTGGGTAAGACGCTGGCTCGCTAGTTCATCCAGATTTTCCGGCGCGTTTTTTCCTTTGTCAGTGATGCAGGATGGAGGCCTTGACAAGGACAGCTGTATAGTTTCTTAGATGGGACAAAAACCAAGGTTCTGTGTAACATTGGGGTGCACGTAAAAGATTCCTTGGCCACATAGCACACTGTATGCCGGTCTTCATTAGCCCAGTCGTAAGGAGCAGAACAGTTGGTCGTTAAACCCCATTTCATTTCAATATCTTATAAGACAGACTTTAAAATTAATCTCTGATCTAGACAAATCTTTGTTCCAACCAAACTAGACAGAAACTTGCACCAACCAATCTTGACAGAACCTTGTACCAACTGATCTGGACAAATGCTTGTACCAACTGATCTAGACAGAACCTTATACATGTACCAACTGATCTAGACGGTTCCTTGTACCATACAGTCTAATAGACTCTGATTAGACAGTTATTTATATCAATGTTTTGCCTTGCAGAAATCATCGTAAACTACCTTATCTGTTTGGACAATGTGGACGCTTTTGGGAGCATAAATGTTGTTAAATCTGAATTCAATTATGGTTCAGAGATAGGGACTCTTTCTCAACCTATTGTAATAATATCAAATATAGATTAAAAGACAGATTATATTTTCGCTTTACTTGTCTTTTCTACATCAGAATCTGAAAGAATTGTTATATCACTGGCGTTCTGCTTGAAGTGAGGGATTAGCCAATAAATGATTCATAAATGTCTAACGTTATAGGGTAAAAGCCACTTGTTCAACACCTGACGTGACCTTCCAGTACAGCCGGACAGATCTTTATGTAGTGAGGCCATCAAAAGTACAAAAAAAAATACAAATCTGTATTTAAATCAAGGGGGTTAGGATGGCCTACGGGTCTAGAGTGCCGCGCTTCGACCTCTAGCTGGCCAGTCACCTCTGGCTTGCGGCTGTGGTTTCGATCCCTGGTGTGAGCGTATGTGGCATGGACATAGGAGCACCTTCTCAACCTCCGGGCACTCCGGTTTCCTCCCACTGCTAAAGACACCGACGGCAAAGCGAATTATTGAAATAAAATTGAACCTTATGATAGTCCCGAAATGACCTAGTTTGTGTCGAGTGGGCGTTAAACCACATTTCTCTTTCTTTATTTAAATCAGATTGGTTGCCAGGCATCAAAATATACACCCACAGCAGCTAAGTCATCCAAGTATTATTCTTTTCTAGGTAATGGGAGAACTGACAAGAGACTGATATCAATTTTATGCATACCAGGTTCAACAAAGTCAAACAAGGGCCATAACTCTACAAGATATTGACAAAGTTTTTAAATTCAATACAGTTATTTATTTCACTGAACTAAATAATGAATATAAATTTCACACAGATAGGTTTTGTAGATATGGTTTTCACAAGATTCAACAGAATTTGCTGAAATTCCATTGGTTTCTTCATGTTAGTAATTTAAATAATGCAGATCTGATAATAAGCTTAGTCAACAAATAATGTTAACAATGTTCTACAAATAAAATGAAATTTTTGTTTTATGGCACCATCAGCTCCAACCAGGCTATATTGCGCCAAACAAAATGATGATTCTTTCGAGACAAGCTAAATCATATCACAAATTTGTATATATGCATAAATAAAAACAATATCAGTTTTATCAAATTTAAAAATAAAAAAACAATCTTTAATGCATATAAATAATAAATAATGGCCGAATGGTTAGCTGTGCACGCTGTATCATAAGCCTTGCCATTGAGGTTTCGAATCCCCGGTTGTATGTGACAAGGAGTAGGGTTGCCTGTCCAACCTCATGGGTTTTCTCCGGGTACTCCGGTTTTCTCCCACTGCCAAAGACCCCTATGCGCAAGCAAATTATCGAACTAAACTAAAAAAAAACATATTTTAGTCCCGAAATGACCTAGTTTGTGTCGAGTGGACATTAAACCCCATTTCTCTCTCTTTACGTAATAGTCAGCTGCAACATGTTTGGTGATTATCAATATGGATTGGTTTCATGGGAGCTACATGTATAGATTTCTGTTCCTCCTGGGATATCCATGACAAATTCGACACATGTATTTGTAGAGCAGTACCCGCATTAAATGATTTAGTACAAACATCACATTTATATGATTTATCTCTGCTATGATTTTACACGTGTGTCTGTAGAGCACCATTGGCAATCACTCGGAACCTACATCTAGACTCGGCTGTATGACGAATTCCGCCATATTGGAACTACTTTAAAGGTCCCGGATGAAACATGGCTGCGCCCAGAGGTCCCAGTGGATCAATTTCGAGTTGGTTAAAAATACGCAGACATTCAAAAATTTTTGCGTTTTTGGCGTCCCAATCTGTGTGACTTAGAGCCTCTCAAAATACTCATTAGAAGCAAGTAAAGTCGTTTTGTGAACAACCCTATTTTAAGCATCCTTATTTCATTGATAAGCCATTTCAATCTTTCACTTCGACAGGAAGTAAAGAGAAAACTATCGCTAGGAAAGCCAACATTTGATTGGCTGAAAGTAAACAGTATATCGTGTTCTAGCCAATCCAAAGTCTTGTATGAAATACGCTTTATTGCTTCCAATGGTAGGACCATCTTCGATCAAGAGTTCTCCGGCAAAATGGGGATGTCTCAGGATAGTAATTAACTAAGGAATGAAATAAGAGGAGATATAAAAATGTACGGCGACTGCGTGCCTAGAGGTGTGTTAATGAGGCGTGAAGTGTGTAAATGAGGCGTGAAGCACGTAAATTGTGCAAACTACAATCTGATTATTCTCACGTCGGGGAAATTTTCTGCGTGTAAATTACGCAGCTTCCAAGAATAATTGCGTTTATTTTGAAAAAAAAATGCGTGAAATATGCGGATTTGTGCGTGACTGCGACCTCTGGCTGCGCCCATTGTGTCTTGGAACTACTTTAAAGGTCCCGGATGAAACATGGCTGCGCCCATGGTGTCTTGTTTGTGTGTAATAGTTTTCCTGTTGAAGTAAACCAGCAGAGGCATCGCAAATGTACATGTACATGTATGGGCGTAGGTACATATCACTTACTGTCATACAGCCGAGACTAGATGTAGGTTCTGAAATCTGTCGAGATTTGCCGAGTGCATCGCCAATATATGATTTACTACAAACATCACAATCATATGGCTCCACTCCTGTATGGCGTCTTGTGGATCACCAATCTGACTGAATGATTTTCTACAAATATCACATTTAAAAGGTTTTTCTCCAGTATGAATTCTGACATGTTTCTGTATGAATATTACCTTGAGTAGGGTTTTCCCTGCATTGGCAGAGAAAGTTCATACAGATTTTCCGGCATGGTTTCTCCTTGCTAGTTATGCAGGATGGACAGTCTGACAACGACAGCTGTCTAGTCGTTCGGATGGGGTAGAAAAACGAGCTGCCGTGTACACGTTTGCATGCACATAAAAGATCCCCTGGCAGTTAGAATTTGATATACGAGTAGGTCATAGTGTCGATTCCCAGGCAAAATTTCCTTCATATATGTATGGGGTATGCCCGTCCACATTGGAGCAGTACACGGGGATGTTAACCTCTAGTTCATTTCTTTTGGTATTAAGGTTGCTATACGGTGTGAATTATTTGACTATGAGTTGCCATGTGGCGCTTTAGATTATTACTCTGACTGAATAATTTACTACAAACACCACATTTAAAAGGTTTTTCTCCAGTATGAGTTCTCATGTGTTGCTTTAGATGACACTTTTCTGCAAATGATTTACTACAAATATCACATTTATATGGTTTTTCTCCTGTATGAAGTTTCATGTGTCGTGTCACTTTAGCCGGTTCTCCGAATGATTTACTACAAACATCACATTTATAAGGTTTATCATTGGTATCAGTTTTAGAGTGTCTCTGCAGATAACCATTCTGATTAACATATTCGCCAGAAACGTCAAGTTTATAATGTTCTTCTCCTGTTTGCCCTGGTTGACTAACATGTTTATCTAAAACAGTTTTAAATCTAAATTCTTCATCTACATCATCAGCGTTCTCTGCCTTAAAACGAACATGACAATATTCATCTACATCATCGGTTTTTTCTTGTTTAACATGACAATATTCATGTACATCAGTTTTCTCATCTTTAACATAACAATATTTATCTACATCAGTTTTCTCGACTTTAACATGTATTTCACAGTGTTTTTCTAAATCAGTTTCATATTTGAATTCTTCTTCACACAAATTACACTGATAGCATGTGTCAATATCATCATTTTTTTCTTCTTTAACATGACAATATTCATCTATATCATCAGTTGTCTCTTCTTTAACATGTATCTTATTGTGTTGTTCTAAATCATCATATTGCTGAAAAATCTCATCACATACAACACATTGATGAAATGTTTTAATATCATTAGTTTCCTGTAATATATATAAAAGTTATAACATCATCAGTTTCCTGTAATATAGAAAAGTTATCCTAAAACAATTACTTATACATATTAACATACACTCTTACAATTTGGATATAAACACAGACTGTTTAGAATTTATCGGACTATTATATTGTCCATTTGATCCCACATCAATCATTGAGCAATGTCAAACTAACAATAAAAGTCCAATAAATTCTTAACAGGTGTTTATTGACGGCCGTTTTTATGGCTTTAATGACCATACTCCTTGTCACATACCATACAGCATGTTGTATCGTGCATACTATCTCTAGTGAGGTCTTATTTTCTCTCGAAAGGTACTGACATGCAAACGGTTTAGCAGAAAAAAGTTGCCCAATAAAATCCCTGAACGTACAGGGCGAGCGAGTGTAATGAGACTTAAGTTCAGAGCTGAACTAGGATAATAAAAGTAATGCTCACCATTATTTTATTTGTAAAGTTGTGCAACAGTAAATGATCGGTTGTGTGGTAAGCTGTCCTTCTGTGAGGATCAAATACTGCTATAATGTAACGGAAAATAACAATAAAGGAAAAGTTATCTCCATTCTTTCCCAAGTTCATTTCCGGTAGAGCACGGAATATGGTTGTATAATAAACATAGCCATGGATCCATCGAACGCGAATAACTCAGAAATGCCACGCGTGACGCTTCATTTAATTTGTAATTTTCGCCTAAATTTTATCAAAAAGAGAGAAAAAGAAATGGGATTTAACATCCACTCGACACAAACTAGGTCAATTATCATATGCGCCTTAGCGTAAGGGTCTTTAGCAGTCGAGGGAACCCTAGGGCAAAGAAGCAAATAATCTATAAATGAATCTATACAAAATCTAGCAAATATTCATATTTATTACATCAACAATTTATAAAATATATTTTTTTATTTTTAATATGCCCGTAACATATGGTACAGGTAAGTAGCATATTCATATTTATTACATCAACAATTTATTAAAAAAAAATTTTTGTAGTTTTTGATGTAATACATTTATTAATTTTTTTTTTATAATTTTTTGATGTCTCTGATCACTGGCCATACACTGATCCACATTTTTTTAAATAACTGGTTCGTACTTATTCTTTCTTCGGTGTATGTAGGGTGCCCCACCATATATAAATATCTCCAAATAGCTAAACAATTACACCACAATATTTATATATATAACATGTCTTAAAACTATTTCACAAATTTATAGTCACTAAATAAACGGTCATGTTAAACTTAATAAGCTATGACCATTTAAACATCATAAATAATACACTGAAAAATGGTTCGGAGCGTCGTCCATAACATCCAGACACTTTCGAGTAAAAAATAGGTTACGTGCCCTTGTTTTGAAACTAGTCTCACTTCACCAGCCTACCGACCATTCTCCGTCTGATTGACAGGCCGGGATAATCCAGACTACTTTTTACGAAACGTGACTGAAAGCTGGAACAAGAAATCGAATTTATAAATAACACACAGTGTTGACTCAACAATTGTTTTTTCTAACCTTGTAAAAGTAAAACGAAACTGCTGCTGGTATCATGATTCTGTACAACCCAAGTTATTCATAGATATTATTTGTACTAAACCAAAATATGTCGCTTCTAACGGTTATGCGAAGGATAAAGCAATTTAAAAAATAAAACGAACGTAATTTCTAAAGATGCCGTAATAACCAAAACGATAAATATTACTGCTACTCAGAATCGTCAACAATAGATTTTTTACGACTGTAATAGTTACCAGTGTGTTTAGAATTTCCACGGGCTGTTGCTATTTATAGACTCAACTAGTGTGCGAGACTGTCAGAAAATTAGTAGTAGTGAACCAAGTAAAGCGTGCATATTCAACGTGTCTAGTACAACTTTTCAGTAGGCACGTGGGGCACCCTAGTGTATGACTTCCAAAGCGCAAACAATTTTCTTGTATCGATCTGGTCTGTTTCTTTTGATACCGCTTTAGCTTCCCCTCCGTTACCATTTTAATCTGTTGTGGTAGAAGACTGGCTGTAGTTTTTTCTTTGATGTCCATAGCAGTTATATCTTATAACAACCTCTCGTGACGTCATCAGAGGTTGATATATTCGGTTCATATCAACCGCTGATGACGTCCTGACAGGTTGATATTTCATATCAACCGCTGATGACGTCATTACAGGTCGATATATTCGGCTCATATCAACCGCTCTTGACGTAGATGATCGAAATAATACAAAGAACACAGAAATAAAATTTTATTCTTTTGACAATAAAAAAAAAAATTGTTTTGGTACAGTTTGTAGCATTCAGGATCTAGATAGACGGCGTACTTATCGGCTTATTTAAATCGGTTATCCACACTCCAGTCCATGTCTAAGATATCTTTCAGAATTTTCTTTCTGCCCAAAGCATTTCTCCACACACTCCAAGACTTTAATTTATCACCCAAGAGTTCCTTTGTAAAGTATTTTTGGCTACGGCTACAGTCCACTCAAAACAGTCGGTCAAATCTTTCTCTGAACATACCGAAAAGTCAGAATTATCGGAAAAGATTGCCTTTTGATCCAAATTTTCTTCAGGCTTTGTATAGATCCTCATCATAGTTGCATTTACATCTATTCTATCGTCAATATGATGACGTAAAAGGATTGATTATTCGTTTGACTTCGTTTTACTATCCATTTTGTTTTAACTTTCTTCAGTTCAATTACTACAAAATGGCGACGTATAAACAAACACGTGCACGTGATGTCGAGCAATTATCCAATCACTGTTGCCTTTTTTTAGAAGAGTCCATTAAATTTAAGGGCGAACGTTGTATATGTCAGATATAAACCTACTCTCCCTCGGATTGATATGATAGAGAACACTTGGGCTGCACCCGCGTGTTCTCTATCATATCAACCTTGGGTAGGTTAATATCCTATACATGCCGCTTTAGCTTCCCCTCCGTTACCATTTTTATCTGTTGCGGTAGAAGACTGGCTTCTTTGTACAGCAAGCTGATCAGTAGGTAAAATTGCAGGTTTCCTTTTTTTTGTCTTCTGGTTAATCCGGTTGTGCCAACCTTCTACATCATTATTCGTCTTGATGCTGAGGCCGAATACACACCGTGATGAAATGGGCCACACTCTACTCTCTATGTATCCCTTACATAATCCAACACGGACCTGACTTGCTCGTTGTCTGTCTTCTCACATAATTTGGTAAATGCTGGCAAGATGTGCCCTGAAGGCAAAAATGGTAAGGCCAGGAGCTTTCTAAAAAACTTATAAATACTGTCTCGTTGATTGTAAGCAACCTAAAATATAAAATATAATAAAATTTATATTACTTATTTTAATTATGAAATTTATTTTACCAACCTAACGAAATATTATATAGCAATATGAAAGGAATTAATTAAACCATGGCTTACATACCTGAAGACCCTTTTCCTGCACCTTTCGCCATACGGCCTGTCCCCAGTGAAAGGCACAACCTTGAATCGAAGGATCTTCGAAGACGGTTCTTAGCGCCTGCCATATCCCCGCCTCGAAGTCCACGACAAACGATTTTACAGCGGTTGCTGTTGGTAGCAGCTCTATTGCTTGGAAAACCTACAAAAGGTGAAAATACAAAATTATATAAAAATAGGTTGCCAGGCAACGAAACATACGCCCACACAGCAGTCAAAATCGTCCGGGCAGTCAACAAGAGTTGTCGCATATAAAGGAATTATCAGAAAATCATTAGAATTTGTTTGGATTTTATAATCAAACATTTTTTTTTAAATCAGATAATAATTGTGACCTCCAGAGGCACCACAAGCTAAAAAGGGTGATTTTTCGTACAATCAGGGGACATAATTCAGGAAGTAATGACCCGATGGGCGCAAATATCGAAAGGAACCAAGATCTTTGGGTTATAAACATACCTGTCAAGTTTCATCAAAATCGATTCAAAATTGTTACCTCTATAGGGTCCACAACCTTGATATAACATATTTTCACACTATTCGTGTACAAACGGCGGCCATTTTGTCCATCAATTCTAGTCCGGTTTTCACGTAATTCAAACTCTCTCTTCATTACCATGTAACGGTGATATAGTCAAACGTTTTTTTAAATCGGATAATAATTTTGACCTCCAGAGGGACCAAAAGCGAACAAAAGCGATTTTTCGGACAATCCGGGGACATAATTCAGGAAGTTATGATCCAATGGGCGCAAATATCGAAAGGAACCAAGATCTTTGGGTTATAAACATACATGTCAAGTTTCATCAAAATCGGTTCAAAATTGTGACCGCGATAAGGTCCACAACCTTTATATAACATATTTTCACAATATTCGCGTACAAACGGCGGCCATTTTGTCCGACAATTTTGGTCCGATTTTCACAAAATTCATACTCAACCTTCATAACCATGGAACGGTGATATAATCAAACGGTTTTTTAAATCGGATAACAATTTTGACCTCCAGAGGGACCACAAGCTAAAAAGGGCAATTTTTCGGACAATCAGGGGCCATAATTCAGGAAGTTACTATCCGATTGGCGCAAATATCGCAAGGAACCAAGATCTTTGCGTTATAAACATGCATTTCAAGTTTCATCCAAATCGGTTCAAAATTGTGTCCTCTACACTGTTCACAACCTTGATATAACATATTTTCACACTATTCGCGTACAAATGGCGGCCATTTTGTCCGTCAATTTTGGTCCGATTTTCACGAAATTCGATCTCGACCTTCATAACCATGGAACAATGATATAATCAAACTTTTTTTTTAAATTGGATAACAATTTTGACCTCCAGAGGAACCACAAGCTAAAAAGGGCAATTTTTCGGACAATCAGGGGCCATAATTCAGGAAGTTACGATCTGATTGGCGCAAATATCGAAAGGAACCAAGATCTTTGGGTTATAAACATGCATTTCAAGTTTCATCCAAATCGGTTCAAAATTGTGTCCTCTACACTGTTCACAACCTTGATATAACATATTTTCACACTATTCGCGTACAAATGGCGGCCATTTTGTCCGTCAATTTTGGTCCGATTTTCACAAAATTCATACCCAACCTTCATAACCATGGAACGGTGATATAATCAAACGTTTTTTTTAAATCGGATAACAATTTTGACCTCCAGAGGGACCACAAGCTAAAAAGGGCAATTTTTCGGAAAATCAGGGGCCATAATTCAGGAAGTTACTATCCGATTGGCGCAAATATCGAAAGGAACCAAGATCTTTGCGTTATAAACATGCATTTCAAGTTTCATCCAAATCGGTTCAAAATTGTGTCCTCTACACTGTTCACAACCTTGATATAACATATTTTCACACTATTCGCGTACAAATGGCGGCCATATTGCGCCAAACATGGTGAATATTATGAGACAAATTAAATGATATCACATAAGGTATTTATGTACACAAATAAAAACAAATATCACAGTATATTAAATAATTAAAAATAAAAGTCAACTTCATATACATAAATAGTTAAAAGTGAAAAAATAAGGTGAATTATCTATTTACAATTAAAACTGGCGATAAAAATTTGTCTCTTTTAAAAAGTCTAGTACTTTGCAATACAGACCCGGTTGGGCAAATAATTGATTTAATGATTGGCAACGATAATAATTAGACCTGATGTCCTTAAGAAACTTGCACTCAATCAGAATGTGCTTAACTGTCAAAGAAACATGACAATGTTGTTGATAGAATGGTTTCTTTATAATCTTGAATGTACCATCGATATACCATGTTTTGGTTTTGCAGAGTATCTCTCCAATTGCTGTTCTGTGGCAAATATTAAGTGGCGGCTGTCGTTTCTATGAATGTCATGTTGCATAAATGTCTCTGGAATTGCTGTTCCTAAAAAGTCTTCATTTAGCTATAGAATTATATAAAATATTTATTAATTATCACAGAATCTTTATAATGAACAAACAAATGAAAAATTTGAATAAATATTTATTAATTTGAATAAATATTTATTAATTTGAATACATATTTATCATCATACCTCAAAATCCAAGTCAGTTGGGTCATCCGGTCGGTCTTTCTGGCGTATTCGGGTTACAATTTCTCACCAGATTGGCATAACCCGGTCTAGACGATTCTGGTTCTCTGGTGTCACCATGTTCTTCTAAAATATTGTCCACAATACTCTGTGCAGGCTCAAATAGGTTTAAAACTGCATTTACTTTCAACTGAAAAAAGACACACTTGTGTTATTATGTACATTTCGTTGTTCAATTATTATGTACGTTGTCTATTTTTGTTGTTTAAATCTATGGAGTGTTATTTTTGTTAATAAAAATCTTACCTCGGCTTGAATTTTTACACAATTTATTAAAACAACAATTTATTTGCGATCCGAAAAGTCATATTAAAACAAAAACAATTTATTAAAACAACAATTTATTAGCGATCCGAGTAGTCATATTAACAATTATTTATCTATTAAAACACTTGGTCCGAGTAGTCTTTTTGTTTGGTCCGAGTACTTTTTTATTGCGGTCCGAGTGGTCTTTTTGTTTGGTCCGAGTGGTCTCCGTTTTGGTCCGAGTGGTCTTTGGTCCGAGTGGTCATGTATTCAAGAAAACCCTTTAGGTTGGACATGCGACCTTACTCCTGGTCACGTACAACCCAGAATCGAAACCACACCACTTGACTCAATGACGGACTTTATCATACAGCACGTAGGTGCTAACAATCCAGTCACCCAACTCCCTAGTTTATCAAAAAGAGGGGGGTGGGATGGCCTAGTGGTCTAGAGTGCCGCACTTCGACCTCTAGCGGGCCGGTCATTTCTGGCTTACGGCTGTTGTTTCGTCCCCTGGTGTGAGCGTATGTGGCATGGAGATAGGGGCGCCTTCTCAACCTCGTGGATTTCCCCCCACTGCTAAAGACCCCTACGCGCAATTGAAATAAATTTAAACCATATGTTAGTCCCGAAATGACCTAGTTGTGTCGAGTGGACGTTAAACCTCATTTCTCTCTCTTATCAAAATGAAAGCAATTTAAAGTCCCACCAACCCAATTTAAAGAGATTATTAGAATCATTCTAAACTGGATATATTAGCAAATTACTTGTGTTATATACACTCAACGTTGATGTTTCAGAAATGAAAATGATATATTTGCAAATTTCTCAAATGACACTAGCAGTAATAGGATCGAAATAAAATGGGATTTAACGTCCTACTGTTTTCCTACGAACTTAGTTCCTTTTGGAACCGTCTTTGAGCGAACGATATTCGCCGACAGTTCCTATCCGGCCTTCTAGGAGTTTAATATCCTTTCTAACTCGGACCTAGCATAAACGTGGGAAGAGCAAGTATTTCTTGATAGTTCTACATAACATCCGCGCTAATAATACATTTACTCTACTCTCTAAGCCCAGGAGGCTATGATGCTCCTCTCTCGGTCTGAGGTAAATCACATCCCCCTCTCCTATATGGTAGAATAATGTGTCAGCTATATATTAAGACCAAAACAAAGAAAGGTGGTGACGTTTGGTTGTCGTTGATTGAGGGTTATTGTATGACATTGGGTGTATTCCCGCGAAGGCGCAGTTACAGAGCGTGACCAAAATTAATCCTTCCCGCGAAGGCGCAGATATCGACTTGTCGGCTTTCGTTTGAAGAGAGACATGTTGTTATTAGAACTTAATTAACGGTGTTAAAGATTTTATGAATTTATGTTCACTCTGAATTTTATTCACCAATTGGCAACTAATTATTAAAATGATGAAAACGATTTTATGAATTTATGTTCACTATAAGTGCAATATACAGAAGACGAAGATGGTACGGAGATTTGCAGCTCTACCGTTGATACCGGTAGAAAGGGTAGGTGTATATTATGTCTTGATGTATTGAACCTCGGTTTCTCTTATTGGGGTAGACGCGGAACGTTTTGACCACTCTGGTCGTCATTTTCGTTTTTTGTTATCAAATTTATTTACCAAGTCTATTTTACGTGCAGGTTGAAGATGCCCACCCACACATTATAGCAGACATGCAAGCCAATCCAAAAATAACCGATTTGACCGACTACATAACAAATCAATGGTTCGAGGGTGAATTTTCAATTCGTCAATGGAACCACTACGACACCGAGGAGCACAGAACCAACAACAATCTGGAAGGATGGCATTCAAGAGTCAAGAAACTGGTTGGAAAAGCCCATCCGAATGTGTTTGAAATGATCGCATTTTTGCAACAAGAACAAAATATTAATGAGATAAGAATCGTCCAGTATGCAGGGGGACAGGAAGAAGCATAAATATACCCAAACCTAAAGCCAGCTCCAGGAATTAACAGGACGACACGAGGAAGAAGAATTGAATTTAATCGAGTATTTAGACAGGGTATCTTATTTGGCGAAATTAAACTAATTTGTTATAGTATAGTTATGTTTTTATTTCTTATTTGGCGAAATTAAATTAGTTTTTGTTTTAGTCTAGTTAAGTTTCTAATACTTATGCTAAGAATGATGCTAAAATGTTGGTTAATTAGTTACAGTGGGGATTATGAAAGTGTAATTTCTTATAACAATCTATAACACCATTGTTACGTCTTTAATCCATTTTAATCCTAGGAGCTGGATTCCCGCGAAGTCGTCGAAAACGACCTCTTTTAATACGGTCAATAACTGCGCCTTCGTGGGAATAAACCTGACATTGTAAGGCATACTAGCTTATGGATTTGTTATCAACACAGTTTAGGTTTAATTCAGCAGATATAATCACTGACATGTGTTCCAACATTCCTTACAATACATGTTAAATAACGTAAACATTTTCACTTTCGCTAATTTATGATGGGATTTCTTTCAAAATGTTGATAAAACACCAATTACTATATGAAATGAATATTTTTTGAATCGATCATTACTTAAAAATATTCGCAAGATGGCAAAACGTCTCGCTGATTGTAAATTACCCAGAAACGCATTCGAAGAAGAAATATAACAAAATTTCGGAATCTTGAAGAAAAAATTTCCCGTACATTGTCAGAGGAAAGGAGGATGCTTATGCACATTGTACTGTATGTAATGCAACTTCACAGTTTCTTCTGGTGGTCTTACCGACATAAATAGCTAAAGATGTGTCGGTACCCTGTCAAAATATGACGTCGAAATTTGTAAGGTCTTGTGAAGACAACCCACTGGACCTAAAGACAATTAAAGCAGAAACAAGCTTTGCTCAGATGGTGGCAGAATACAACTTGTCATTTAGTTATGCTGGCCACTTTTCCAAAGCTGTCATGTATGTTCCCGGACAGTGAAATTACCAAAAAATTCAAACGTAGTAAAACAAGAACCACCATGATTATTGAAGGTGCCTTTGCACCACATTTTATAAATGAAGTGAGGGAACTGTGTTTCAGTTTATTGGTGGATTAATCTAATGACGGGGGGGGGGGGGCGCATCACAGGAATATGACAAGGAAAAGGCAGTAACTCAGAGCACCTGTTTAAGTAAGTTTCTTTTTGTTATTTCTCCTTAATTTGTGGGGGAAAAAAGAATAAATGTTTAATAAGTTACATGAACGTAGTAATATTCTGGTCACAATTCTATGGCATACGATACATTAAATTACTAAAATGCCAATGCCATTTTAAACAATTTATGTAAAGATAATCAGAACAAAACTACTGTTGTGCTAAATGAACACTAACGTTTCTGATGTAATTGATTTAAATTAATAAGATTAAATTGTTTTTTCAGGGATCATGGGGTTAAGTGGGAGAATTTGGTGGCTTACTGCAGTGATAATGCTAATGTTATGATTGGAAACATAATTCTGTACTTTCCCGAATAAAGGAAAAACCACCAACAGTGGACCTGGGTTGTATTTGCCATTTAGCGGCTATGGTTGCCATTTAGCGGCTAAGGCTGCAGTATCCATGTAAGATTTATCTGTTGACCATATTGTGTTAATGGAGATCAATCTTCACTTCCATCTCCGGTATGGTTTTATTAAATCAAAGCATAAAATAAATATTAATTTTACTTATCATTCATTAAAATTGTTTTGTTAATTGTTGTTACTGATTTAAATGTTTTTTTTAATTTCAGCTCAAAAAGAAACAAATTTAATGCTTTTCAGGAGTTCTGTGATGTGGAGCCAAACAAGCTTCAAAAGCATGTACAAACAAGGTGGCTAAGTCATGAAAGGTGCACTCTGGAGCAGTGGCCAGCTCCCCTCTCATATTTTACAAGTCATAATGATGTAGAAAACCCTGGCCGTGGCTAGAAATGCTTTGAATACCTTTAAAGCAAGGTAATGACGCTCTATTTCCCATTTCTTCAGTTTTATTCGACACCTTTGAATGAATTCATTTACTGCGTTTCGGGTAATTTCTGCGAAAAAGTTAGGTAGCACATTTCTCAGGCTTTTATATGAAAACTTTTCCTTGCATTTAGTTCATGGTACACCATTTTTGTTGTACTTTTCAGCCAGATGAAATAAAAAATGCTTCTTGTATTCAGAAATGAATACATTACTGAGAAAATATCTTGGAAAAGTCTGACAAGTTAACCGATGTAGATTATAGAGAATAATGAGTTCATTGTTGTAGGGGTTAATATAATGCTTGCGAGAGAATTCATTTTAACTGTAGAAGATAAAACTGTTGGGGCAAAGTGTGTTAGGACAGTAGAACAGTGCTTATTTCAAGAATAAGTTTGCAAAATAATCTTCCATTTGAAGATATTGTAACGCCAAGTGTATTTGTTCACGTTTCAGATATGCCAGATTCTTTTACGAAGAATCAGTTAGAAAGATAAAGAAATTTCCATTTGGAAATCCAATTTTGAAAACTATAGGGTGGATTCATCCTAAAAGAGTGAAGAAAACATTTTAAAATCAATTCTAGAAAAGCAATGATTATGTATGAAATTGTTTTATCTTTCCCAAATTATCTTTTCAGTTCTTGCCTGTGCTAAGGTGCATAATTTCAAATTGTCAGATAAATCAACCGAAGAGTTTACAGACTACAACCTGAAACTCTCCAACCAGATCAGTATTGAATGAAGATTGAAAAATCAGAATTGGATGGGTCCCAAAGGTTTAAAAATGTTTGATTTAGCGGGAAAAATTAAAACTGAGGAAAGGACAGAATTCAACAGAACTTTATGTGCTCTTCTCTCCTGCAAAATAAACAATGACAAAATATCTTATAAAACTGTGCTCCCAGTGTTTGTGGTTGTGTGAAGTTTTTATATATTGTGTATTTGACATTTATTTCTGTATATATTCAATTTAAGAAAAATCTTTTTTGTTTACATTCATCAATGTTCTTTGATGTGTAGACATGGCGACTTGTTTAACCAGGCCACTCGGACCAAAGAATTTATGCTGGAAGACCACTCGGATCACCCAGAACATTGCTCCTCGGACCATTATATTTTAAAAAATGATTTATGCAAAGAGGCGAATAATTTATGTGAATGTATACATAATTTAACAATCTTCCGTAATAGATGTGAACTACGGACAAGTACATAAATATTCATCGTCAGTAAATCAACAATTTATTATATATTTTTAATATGCCTATGGCATTTGCTACGGTTAAGTACACAACAGCAAATATTCATATATATTACATTAACAATTTATAAATGAAATGGAGTTTTATGGCACATCAGCTGCAATCGGGCTATATGGTGCCAAACATAATATGGTGATTTTGGCGAGACAAATTAAATAAATATCACATAAATATATTAAACATTTTTTTTAAAAAAGTTTGTGATTGGACCAGTCAGATGGTCTAATCCCTCGGACCATATAGTGATCCACATTTCTTTTAGAAGTTGATTAGTACTAATGACTTCCTCATTATACAACTTCCAGATCGCTAAAAGTTACCCCTTGAATCTGTCATGTCGCTTTTGAGTTTTTTTCATTTTCATCTGATGAGGCAACTGGCTGGCTTCTTTGTATAACAAGATTATCAGTAAATAAAATTGACGATTACACTTCTTAGCTTTGATTTAATTTATGCGGTTGTGCCAACCTTCTACGTTGTTGTTTGTCTGGATGGTTAGGTCAAACATACGCCACGACGAAATTGGCCACACAGTATTTTGGATCTAGGTGTCATTGACATACTCTAGAACAGATCTTACTTGTTCGTTATCGGCCTTCTCCCCCAGTTCCCTAAAAGCCAGTAAAATATGCTCAGATGGTCAAAATGGCAAGGCAAGGAGCTTTCTAAAGAAGTTATGGATGGAATCGCGTTGATTGTAAGCAACCTAAAATACAATTGATATTACTAATGAAATGGGCTGTACTGAATAATTATATAGCGATATAATTCAATAACAATATGATAATTATAATGTAAACCATAATTATATACCTGAAGAACATTTTCCTGCACCCGTCCCCATTGAAGCACAGCATCTTTGAAGACGCTTCTTGGTGCTTGCCATATCTCCGCCTCGAAATCGACAACAAATGACTTTACAGTGGGAGTTGTTGGCAGCAGTGGTATGATGCGTGGAAAACCTACAAAAAGTGAATACAAAATTAACCACCTGACGAAATTAAATGAATGTACAATAAATGTTATAATGAATCGTTTTCTTTATATTACAGGAGGTTTATATACATATCCTCTTGTAGTCTTTCCTTCTTTGGTAAGACATCATTATGAAAGCCAGTGGGACCTGCTTAATATCTTCTCCTGATTTCAGAAATCCGTGTATGAACAGTAATTGATAGAACGGTTTATTGACAATCTTAAAGTCTCGGTCGATGTTCCAGGTTTTTGTTCTGCTTAGCATTTCAAATTGTTTATTGGTGGCGAATATCAAATGACGACTGTCGTTTCTATGTACGTCCCGTCGAAAGAATGTCTCTGGAATAGCACTGGCTAAAAATTCTTCATATAGCTATAGAAATATATTCAATGAAATATTTATTTATAATCGCATATCAATACTGAGCGCCATAGAAAACGCATGTCAGTAGCGCGTGTGTCCTCCACTCACTCCTAAGCACGCTGTGCAGCGACGTAGTATGGAATTAACCATCTGTGTCGTACTTTTGGTTTTGACCCCTCTGACTTTACAGATTAAACATCCATAAGTGTACAAATGTGTTGTTATTGATGTGTTCCCATTTTAATATTGTTCAAACTAAGAAGCAAAATAAATAAGAAGGATATGTTTACAGGGTCATTTTATTATACGAAAAACTAAGTGATGCGTTTCCTATGGCGCTCAGTATATTTATTATCACATATTAAATTCGAATTTTTATTATCATCATACCTCAAATCCATCGGGTCTGTCTTTCTGGCGTATTCCCCGTCTTTCATTAGCCCAGGTTAGGTGCAAAATAGGACGTTAAACCCCATTTCATTTCATTTCTGGCGTATTCTATTGCAATTCCCCAACAGATTGGTATATAGCCTTATCTAGAAGACTCAGGTTCCCGCACATCACCATGTTCCTATAAAATATTATCTACTATGTTCTGTGCCGACTCGAAGAGATTCAAAACTGTATTTACCTTTAGCTGCATTATTACTTGTCGGCGACACCAGATTCCACTTTGTGTGATATCGCAGACGTCCACGTGGGAATATTTAATTTTTGAATATTTCTTAAAATATTCAAGGGATTTCTAGAAAATAGTTGAGCTAATTGAGTTGCTACATAATGCTTAAGCGTGGAAGACAAACCGCTTATTTCGCCAGTTAAATTATTAAACATAACACTAATCATTAACCGTTCGCCATGATTTGGATCAGACACAGACTTACCGTTAGTAAAATTCTTTGATCATCTAGTGGTCAGGACTTCAAAAACGTTGGTCTGGTCTACGACACCACTTAAGAGTATGTAACATAACACATAACTCTTTTTATTAAACAGATGTTTTATTACTGCATAACATATTTACATATGGTGGTAGGATCAGGAGATATCTAACTAAAGATGTTCTCCCTAGGTCACAGAAAACCCAACTCGTGCAGTGGTCCGAGGGCAGACCCCCATCGTCCTGTAGCGGACCCCAATTGCCTCCAGGTCTCCCCCCTGGTGTCCTCTACCTAACTCTAAACTAGCCTTTATATACTATCCAGCAATGCCTGTCAAATAACTGAAGCATACCATAGTTAATAGCATTAGAAATGAGAACAATGGAAACGATTAATTAAGATAAACACAAGTGTTAAGCTTACTACTTGTATCAAATAGACACTTGGATGATACAAGTTTGTACAACAAATGCATCTTACTATGTCAAACTCACACCTGCAAGACTAAAGCTTGCCATTAATCTGTCACTTAATATATGTCCAGAATAAGTTACAATTGGAATTACAATATAACATATTAATTAAAATTACATTTTAGATCCCAAATGATATTGTATTACATGTTTTCTATTTCATTTTCGGGGATTAACGGTTTCAATTGCTGGTTCATCATCACTTTAAATGTACATGTTTTCGGGGATTAACTGTCTCAATTGCTGACCCAGTGGCTCATCACTTTCAATGTAGTTGAACCATTCATGCATTGTTTCATTTCCAAGGTGTCATGTTACCTGTGGTTGTCCGACATGCCTGATTGGGGTGGGGGACTGATTAGGGTTGGGGATTCAGGAATTATGGCCACTTCCAATTCGGGGCTTGCGGATTAACGCCCGTGGTTGTGGGCGCTTCTATGAATGTTATTATTCTTGCGGCTACTTTCGGAAAAATATTTATTATTTTAAAGTAAGACATGACTTGCATTTTATAAATAATAATATAATTCAAAACGTACATATGTATTAGTGACACGTCGCCACTGCGTCTGTAAACACATTGTTGATTAATGGTTATTCGGACTTGAATACCAATGTCATTGTGATGAAAGAAGACCGATGGGAAAATACACCTATAACGCTAGTTACGTTTGTGAGCACAGCTTTGTTTTATCCGTCTAATTTGTTATTAAAAAATAGTTATATATATAAATTACTTTTCCTGTGTCCGGGGTACCCCTTACCCATAGTAAAATTGGAGTGGTTCCTTCACTACTTCTTGTTTTATCTTTACTCTATTTAAATTTCAGAATCTTTTTTGTGGTTTTTTTTTTTAAAGAATTTTTAAAATATTTTTCTTGCTCTGGCTTTAATTTTATTTTATTGTTTTTGACAAGACATGTTCTTGATGCTATTATATTTTCTAACTTCGTCCATAGTAGGTCCTTCACTAGTTCACTTCTGAACGTCGGTGTCATTACACTCACCCTGAACGTTCAGGGACTGGCCCATTCAATCAATGTCGAAAATAATTTGACCCCCAATTTTACTGGGCAACTTTTCACTGCTAAACGACGGGTGTCACTCCGTGTGGACGCGTGTACAGTGTAAAGGAAAATCTCAGTGAGAAAATAAGACCTTGCTCATTTCGCTAGAGTCAGTATGAGCATCACAACACACTGTGTCATGATGGCGAAAGCGTAGTTTGATAGGAGGGGACGTATTTTAAACAGCGTGTTGTTTCGCTCATACTGAGTCTAGCGAGGTAAGCAAGGTCTTATTTTGTCACTAAGATGTTCCTTTACATTGTACAGACGTCCACACGGATTGACACTCCGATGTTTGGCAGTGAAAAGTTGCCCAGTAAAATTGACTGGGGTTCAAATTATTTTCGACATTGATTGAATAGGCCAGTCCCTGAACGGTCAGGGTGAGTGTAATGAGACCGACGTTCAGAGCTGAACTAGTCCTACAATGAGGTGTAATGTTTTAACTAGGTCTTCACTGAGAACGCGCACCTCTGATTCCTTCATGTTCATGTCAACCAGTGCATGCCTCTCAACAACAACCAAACGAAGCATTCTGAGGTTAAAAGTGTTTAGGAAAATTTAAGCAGAACACAGTGTATAAAGCTATACTTTCTGGATACCACGTTATTGTCAGTTCATTAGCGACAGATACAAATTTAAATGTGTATAATTTTGTTACCCACACACCAAGATGTTTCACAAAACACCAAAGGAACATTTATTTCGTAATATATGTTTGGGGATGTTCACAGCAGTTGGGTAATAGGTGTGGAATCGGGACGTTTTGTAGCAGACGTCTCTAACAATATAATTGAAATCTAAAAATAACTAAAAATCACCTTGATACACACTTAAAATTCAAATCGCATTTTCTAACCATAAACACAACGATGGGGAAAACAAGTTCAGTGATTGCGGGTACGTTACATACATTTATGCACAATGGCTATTATTTATGCACAATGGTACAATGTAACATTAAAACAAACATAAACAAATAAACGAACCCGCGCCGCACCCAAAACTATACACATAACTAATTATTAATAACTAATTATTAATACAACATATAAAATTTTGTATCAGTAAAATGTAAATATGTCATGAATAACGCGTGCCTCGGATAAATTGGCATTTTACTTCTTTCTTCACAAAATATGCCGAAAAGTTTGAAACAGTTAACAAAAATTGCTTATAAAATATCGGTACAATCACAAAACCTATATATCTTTACAAAAATCATTTAAAAACTTTAGTAAGTTATGTAATAGACGTGCCGATCACGTAACAAAATTAACCCATATACTTCCATTATAAACTTATGGTAACAAATATAACGCGGCCAGCCAACCCCAAGCAGTCCATACAAATAATATTTATGCTAATAAAAAGAAGGATGTAAAACTACGAATTATATCATGTTAAAACATAAAATATATCCGCCGTAAGAAATATCGAATCACTGAGGGAGGCAGTGTATACAGACTGGCTGTAAACTGACGTCACAAGATAAAAACAAACATACTTTAACCCTTTTCCGTCACAATTTCGCCAATCATTACTAAGCAGTAACGAGGGGTTTGGGGGTAGTCTAGAGTGCCGCGCCTCTAGCTAGTCGGTCACCTCTGGCTTGTGGTTGTGGTTTCGATCTCTGGTGTGAGCGTATGTGGCATGGAGATAATGGCGCCTTCTCAAGCTCGTGGGTTTCCTCCGGACACTCCGGTTTTACCCCACTGCTAATGACCCTTACACGCAAGCGAGTTATTGAAATAAAATTAAACCATAGGTTAGCCACGAAATGACCTAGTTTGTGTCGAGTTGACGTTAAACCCCATTTCAATTGAAAGTGATTTTGTTAATTTTGAACATATGCGTTGATTAACCGGTAGCCAATGTAACTGTTTTAAAACAGGTGTAATAAGGTCGGATGATTTGGTGAGAGACACAATTCGAGCCGCTTTATTCTGGATTTTCTGTAGCTGACATACATGAGTTTTAGGAAGAGAATACAATAATGAATTACAATAATCTAAGGGTGACATAACAAAAGCATTTATTAACATTTTAGTGTTATCAGGGTCAATATAGAATCGAATTTTACCAATGTTATACAGGTGAAAGAGTTCGCCTCTTTTGCACACCATGGATACATGGGTTTTCATATCAAAGGAAGAGTCAAGGAACACACTAAGATTCCTGACACAGTTGGTTGGGGTTATTGCTGTGCTTCCAATAGTCACATGGTTGATGTAAATGTTCTTCTTATTCCCGATTATTATATTTTCTGTTTTGTCATCGTTCAATTTTAAAAAAAATGCAGTGCATCCAGATTCTAATTCGTTCAATGCATGCTTCAAGTTCTGATGTAGTGGTATCTGGTGAAGGATCGAGTTCAACATAACTGGGTATCATCCGCATAGGTGGTAATCAAGACCCATCTCACGGATGATACCTCCAATTGGTGCAGTGTATGCTGTGAACGGGTCCCAAGACGGATCCCTGGGGAACGCCAAAATCAAGAACTTTAGGCATTTATTGCGATGCGTCGATAACAATTCTCTGCCGAGACAGGACTCAAACCACTTCAGCGCGTCTCCAGATATACCATATCGAGTTGCGTTTCACATACTTCTGCGCCTACCTAAGAGGTGTTGACGATTTGAGTGATCACTGGAATTAACTCCACTTCAGACTTCTTTAGTATCCATGTTGGCAGGGAATCGAGAGAACATGATTTTGAGGCTGAATTGTTTCTCTTATCTCATCTTCTGTTGCTAGACAAAAGTTCTCAAGTGTGCGACCTTCAAACTTTTTCTCAATGAATACGTTTGTTGATTTACACGGAGACTTTGTCGTGGAAAAATTCAGAAAATTGATCTGATAGGCTGGCATCATTTTGAACCGATGGCAGGACCTTCTCTTGGTTTTAGCAGACTGTAATTTTGTAGACTTCATATGGATTACGTTTGTTGGATAACAGACAGTCCTTAGTGAAGGATCGTTTAGCCAATGCAATTAAATTGTTAGTGGTAGTTCGCGCCTTATAATAAATTTGTCTGTGAATTTCAAGATTAGTTTTTCTCCATGTTTTAGTAGGACGTTAAACCCCATTTCATCTCTCCATGTTTTCTCTGCTTTCCTGCGTTGGACCTTATGATCACGTATTTCAGTGTACCATTGGTTATTAGGCCGAATATTGACTTCTTTTGTTTTTCCTTTCCAGTATTTCGGAAAGAACATTGTTATAAACATCCATTTGTTGGTGGGTATCCGGCTTGGTGTCAATGGTACTCAGAAGTAATGAATTATAAATATCGCTTCTAAATTTATCAATAGGAATGTTTTTTGTTTTTCTGAAACTTATTGTCCTTTTTATTACATCTCAAATTTATAAACAATAACATACATATATAACCTTTGATTACACATATGTTCATTACACAGATGTAACCAGACTTTTTTAGTCTTTAGACATCGGCACATTTTGATATAGCATATTTGACATATCAGTACATCAGACATTTTAGCACATCCTAGCTCATTCAACATTCTAGCACATCAATTATCTTTGTTAATTCTAATGTTCCATCCAACAACTCCATGTAAGAATTCTGAGATGGATTTGGCACCGCTGATACGATCTCTGCAAAGATTTCGTAGTTGTGTCTGCATCTTTACAAACTTCTTCTTGGCCTTCCTGACAGGTGGATTTCCGATAGCATCCTGGGCGACTACAGTCTGGACTGCGGCTGACGCCTTCTAGAACCACTTCACCACTCTCCAGATGGATGGATGGTGTTGGGCGACAAGATTGTAGAACTTGCTGTTCCATCCCTCGCAGATGTTTTTGGTACAGGGGGCACTGTTTATGGTTGCGTCGTGTACGTTCCAAACTTCAGGAGGGAACATGGGGGATCTTCTCATGGAGACAACAGATCAACTCACAGCACTGATCAAAGAACCAACCTGTTTGTATAGTGATTGCAGCAAGGTAATGTAGAGTAACCAATCTATTAACTAAACCTAATTAACTCAAATAACTTAAAAGATCAAAGATATACTCACTCTACAATACAATATATATAAGTTGTGACTTTTTTTACAGTGCCTTTTTTCCTAGATTCGATCAGATATCTGATGGTCAACGTCACAGGACTGAATAATGGAATCATGTTCTCTCGTTATCACCAGATCAAGAATATGATTATGTCTATGAGTTGACACATCCACATGCGTCTAACCATAGTAAAAATTTCTTAATGTTCGAATCATTGGCTTTATCAACACAAGATTGAAATGCCCAGGTCCAGTATTCAAATTACTGAGTAGTTCAGCAAATTCTGTCAGGAAATCAACTACACTTGTTGAAGGAGGGCGATATACTGACTATTATTACATGATTCTTGCCAAAGAATACGTTTAATTGTCGTATTTCAAAAATGGAGGGGGGCTGGGATGGCCTAGAGTGCCGCGCTTCGACCTCTAGCTGGCTGGTCACCTCTGGCTTGCGGCTGTGGTTTTGAGCCCTGGTGTGAGCGTATGTGGCATGGAGATAGGGGCGCCTTCTCAACCTCGTGGGTTTCCTCAGGGCAATTCTGTTTCCTCCCACTGCTAAAGACCCCTACGCGCAAGCGAATTATTGAAATCACATGTTAAACTGGGTCATTTTGAGACTAACATTTGTGTCGAGTGAACGTTAAACCCCATTTCTCTAAGTTGAAAATAGGTTTTTAGTACTTACTCGGGAAAATGAGACAGGCAATTCCACCTCCTTTAGAATGTTTTCTATTTTCAAATAGAGAGTCAAAATTGGCAGGAACTAATTTGTTGATGATAACTGTGTCTTCATTACGAATCCAAGACTCAGTTGCAATAAATAAATCCACATCATTATCAACAACATATTCGTTCAGTTTATCGGTTTTATTTCGGACAGATCTTGTATTCAATATGCATAAACTAAGCTTTTCAGAATTTCTTCTTTGTTGGAGCACTTGGGGTCAGATCAATTAAGTTGTTAAAATTAACACCTTGGTTTGTCTTGACAAAAGAAACTCCTTCACTAACGACTGTCTTTGTTTATTCTTGCCAGTTCTACAACCCCTTGGTCTTAATTGACTAAACAAGAACAATGGTTGTGTTGACGAGTATATCATGTAACTGTAGTAAATGGTCAAATGATAACTTTTTGAAAACAAATAGTATTTTATACTCTATTCCTGTAAATAAAAAATTTATTGTTTACATTTGATAAAGAATACTGATCCGATACTTGATAGATATTAACTGTAATAAAGTACTTACTCCACTTTTCATTTTTCTTCTTGCGGGTTCTTTAGAAGAAGGCACCCTTCTTTTAGTTGGCTTAATTACGTTTGGTGGTTTTAACGCAACTGTTGGAGTCATTGGTGCGGCTGCTTTCCAGAGCATTTTCTTCTGTAGCTCGATCCATGGCCCTTCATGTAACATTTCAGCATTAAAGCTCTCCTCTTTTTTCTCACCATACTGCACTATGTACACATCACTCACTCTCCCCTCTGCAAATATCTTTGATCTCGATATTACCATGGATGTTCTGGAACTGCACTAAAAAGTGTTAACTCTCTCGTGTTGATGTTCTTATTGCCATTTGTGATCTGATCATTTGACATTTGTGATGTTATATACATGTATTTGAAATGTGGTTTTATGGCACTTCGGCACCAACCGGGCTATATTGCGCCAAACCTACAATGATTTATGCGAGACAAGTTAAAAAAAATATCACAGGAGTTTTATATGCATAAATAAAAGCAATATCGAGTAAATAAAATAAAAAATCAAATAAACCTTTATGCATGTAAATATTTAAAATATAAAAAATGAAATGATAAATATACAATTATAATTTATAATAAAAGCTTGTCTCTTTTTAAAAAGTCTAACAATATACGCCCGGTTGGGCAAAAAATTGATGCAGAGACTGGCAACGGTAATATTTCGATCTTAGATTCTTGAGATGCTTGTACTCAATCAAAATGTGCTTCGCTGTCAAAGGAACATGACAGTGTTCACATTCTGATTGAGGCTCTCGTTTCAAAATGTGTGTTAAAAAAGTATGACGTATACGAGAGCGACACAGAACATCTTCATCTCTCCTGTTGGTTCTATAGGAGTTTGGCCAATCTCATAAGAGGGGCTTAATGTGATGAAGTTTGTTTGTGCCTGCAAGATCCCAAGACCGTTGCCATGAACGGTTTTTTTTTTATTCACCCCTCGTCGTCCCCCTGGTTACTTCCCTGCCTACTAAGGGGATGACTAGCACGGATAACCAGCGCCTAGCCTCAGGGCTCAACGAAGGGTGTACTCAAGCCAGAAAGTACAGAGTACATATCCAACCTGATTGACCCAAGCCGTCGCTTTGTAGAATGTACTAAGGACACAAAGGTAAATTTGCTGAGTATAAAACAACAAAGCATTAAATTACCCAGGATTCCACTCTCCACCGACACGGGTTGCAACGTACGGCAAACACGTTCCCCCATTACAGGGATACTTTTAGTCGCCTCTCACGTCACGCAGGACATACTAAGGGTATATTCTTATCACCCCCTGCACACAAGGGGGGTGATATATATTTGTTTCGGGTTAGTATGGCTACCACTATAAGCCAATATTAGGAAATATTGATTTTAACGGATTGTGTAATTACGCACAGGGGCGTAGCCATGAAATATATATTGGGGGGGGGGGGGGTCCCCCATAAATTTTGTTTAAAGTCTCGGTCTTCTGTTAACATTGTTTGGCATATTTTACGGGGTTAAACTAAAACATCACACGAATACAACGTTTATCATGTTTACAGACAGCGGCACCGGTCTTCCCCGAGAGGCGAAGAAGCGTGGCTTACTTACCCCCACCTAAGAAAATTTTGGAATATTTGACGGCTGCAACCACTTTCCTGCTATTTCAGCCGATGAACAAAGCAATTTCAAAGTGGCCTAATTAAGGTGGCTTGCTGACTCGAATTCCAATCAATCGTTTACACCCACGAAGACGGGACCGTTGGGAGAAAATTAACCTGCCACTCCAGCCTGTAGTCTGTGAATACAACAACTTCAATTTGTTCCAATATAGTAGGGTGCCCCGAGCTAAAAAAAATCTCGAAAACTATTTAAAGTTATGGCACTATATCTATACAGACAACAACCCTAGATAATCCTTTATTATAAACTGCCAAGAAACTGTACCTGCGTGCTATATTTCACAAGATATATCCATTCGGCTTTACGATAAAATACACTGCCATTGTGGACTGGCGGCGGACATATTTATTTGGGGTTTTCATGATTGACGGAGTTATATTTTCTTGGTCATTTAAAATTATGGATTTCTTTTCCGAAGAGAATTAACCACCACTACCATTCGGGACTATTCGTTTAAATCGTAATTTGCTATTTAACAAAATCTGCTCCACGTATCGATTGAATTTCAGATCTGAGCATGCGCAACATAGCTCAGTTTTTGGATAGGTCATTCCTGTGTAATTTATATGTGTGCAGTCCAATTTAATTTATTTAAGTTTTTGTTGATATAATGGACCGATCTATTTATCTTTTTTATATACCCATAGACACACGGGTCTATTTATATTGGTATTTATATGTGAACGTGCCTTTGTAAATTTATATTTGATGTCCCATTTAAGAAATAATGTTTGGAAGCATGTTTATTGAAGGAAAGTTTTATGAAATAATTAGTGTATTAAATAAATAATGACGGGCTATTTTAATCAATCTAAATATGCAATAGCTGATCAAGTTATGTACAGATTTGAGATGTACATTGACATTTTGAAGTTGGGTTGGAATAAGTGAATACAAACTAGAAGATACCTAATTAAGAACAAATTCAAATCCGGGATCACGTTCCTTCTTGCATGATAGCATTTACACAAGAATAAATATGCTGATTATATTCATATATATATTTCCTATAACTTTATAGGGACTGAAAGCGATCAATAACATTAACAAAAACACATCTCATCGTGACCAACGCCCTCTGAATCAACATGCCTGTATGTTAGATCTTCTTTCGTAACGGCATGTCGTCTATTACAACACCCTTTAATCATATACATTTATATTATGTACATTAGAACATCTGTCTTAGCAGATATTTTTTTATAAAACAGTCGACATTACCTTGTCAGCTATTATACGACAGAATTACAGGTTTTCCCAAAGATAAATAGGTTAAAAATTAAGGTAATCAGCGCAGGTGTATTCACTTTATCAAACAAAGCAAAACTCAAATCTTACTCAAACACACGATCTTTTGACATTTCACAAATCGATTGATAATAATATATAGTCATTATTTACCAAACAAAGATATGTAATTTATAACTAATCTGCAATAAACATATAATCTCAATTCTTCCCATTGGGACAAATTAAAAAGTTTTATTTTTACTAAGAGTATGTCAAAGGCAACTTTTCAAACACGATATCAGAGCAGATCTACCGTAGTAACCGTATTTTGTAAAATAAATTGCTACCGGAAAATTAACCACTTGATTTCAAGAAACAGTTATTAAATAATGAATTGTTTAAATACTCTGGGAATTGTCGGAATGTCGGTCTGCTGGGACGTCTGGATTGACAAATAAATTAGAAACAAAGAATGAAGAAATTGTATTTTTTAATAACCGCTAAAAAAGGCATTGAAAGTTTCTTCCGGTTAGGTAGGATCAGCCAGGTCAATTAATTTTTGTAAATTTGCTTTTAAAACTGGAATCGAGTGTTCCTTACCGGCTACAGAAAAATAAAATAGAGACTTATTAGAAACTTGCTGATTTAAAACATACCTACGAAACCGGAGCTGTGCTTTCAGTGCCTCTTTCATTTCCCTATCTGTAAGTTGTAAAAGCCCATTTTCCATACCCTCTTTACTTTTCCAAAGACCCACCCCGACAATTTCTGTTGTTAGGCGCTCTTTTTTCCTAATCTCACGTTTCCCCTTTTGTATTAATTCATTCTTTTTCGCCAAAAGAACCGCTAGCTTTTTTCTTTCGATTTCTTCCCGTCTTTGCCTAAATTTAGAAAGTTGATTTTTAGTTATCGTTTGAGCATCCATTAAGACCGAATTACGTTTATCAGGTGAAAGATTTTTTAGCCATTCATCAGATTTATTCATTTTATATAAAATGGATGCT
Source organism: Patella depressa (assembly GCA_948474765.1). Classification (NCBI taxonomy): domain Eukaryota; kingdom Metazoa; phylum Mollusca; class Gastropoda; family Patellidae; genus Patella; species Patella depressa. The sequence continues at coordinate 80,970,969 of OX419716.1, forward strand.
TCGTTGCCAAAAATATTAGACGAGGGCGCGATCCTCATCAATCTATCGAGATGACTGAACACGGTTTCTGGTAATTTGTTGTGAGGTATGACAGAACTCGAACACGAAGGATTTAAATCATCTCGATATTCAAGTAAAATTTTTGCAATATACTTTTTGAACTCGGCAAAGAGGACTTCCAAAACATGGACCAGGGTTGTATTAATTGTTAAATCAGAATTAATTTCCGTCAGGTTAGCAAGGACCGAATCATTTTCAATTTTGATAAGAGATTCGAATGGGTGTGATTTACCTTCGACAAAATTTTGAATATTCGGGTTTTCGAAAAAATCATGTAATTTCTGATAAATAGTTTTCATGTCAAGTGCATTAATGCCGCTTTCTAATATGCGCCACAGTGGAGCAGTAATCAATTTATCTATCAAGCCCAAAGCCTGGCACTCAATATGAAATAACGGAATTTTAATATCTAAAAATATGCTTTAGGTCAATCTATTTTCTGTTCCAAAATCACCAAGAAAATTTTTTATATGCTTGGCCATATAATTTACAATTGCGGCATTGTGGAAAATTATATTAAACCGGTTACCATGAAATGGCGTTAGCGGTAATTTTGAAATCCCAAGGGACTTGAGATACAACTTAAAAGGCAAATAACAACCCGACTTTTCATCCCCACCCTGCGTAAAAGCCTTACAGATGGTCCGAATCAATCGACCACACCCAGGTTCGTTTGGCAAAAATGAAGAAGCGGTTTTAAACGTTTGGGCCGAATACGTTTTAAAATACATTTCCTCAAATTTCTTCAATTCAGACGCACTTTTATCGGCCAAACCAGTTAGTAGATGAAGACCGCAAAAGAAATGATTTATATTTAGGTGAATATTTCGCTCTGAATCTGATAAATCTGACCAGTTTTCTACTAATTTTGAGCAAATATTGCCTCTGTACTGAGTAAACAAAGTGTTAAAAAGCTTTTCGGTGCTGGCTCTGTCTGACATTGTATTTCTAATTTCGAAAATTACGGATTTACTAATGGGTCCAGCTATATCATCAAGATCTGCCAAAATTTCATTTAAAGTTGTAAGAATGAATGAATGAAATGTTGTTTAATGGCACATCAGCTCCAACCGGGCCATATTGCGCCAAACGTGATGAAATTAACGAGACAAACTAGAAAAATATAATCACAATATTATATATATACATAAATAAAAACAAATATCACAGTAAGTATCAAATAAAAATAAATATAAACTTTATGTATATATATTTAAAACATGAACGTGAAAATCAGATATATACAATTAAAATTTGTGATAAAAATTTGTCTCCTTTAAAAAGTCTAACGCTTTACAATAAAGACCCGGTTGGGCAAACAACTGATGAAGTGATTGGCAACGGTAATGCCGTAATCTTATTTCTTTGAGATACTTGCACTCAATCAAAATGTGCTTAACTGTCAAGGGAACATGACAGTGTTCACATTCTGGTTGAGGCTCTCGCTTTAAAATGAAAATATGTGTTAAAAAAGAATGACCTATGCGAGAGCGACACAAGACGACTTCATCTCTCCTGCTCGTACGATAGGAGCTTGGCCAGTCTCCTAAGAGAGGCTTAATGTGATGAAGTTTATTTGTGTCTGCAAGATCCCAAGACCGTTGCCAGCGGTCATAAATAAATGAATTAATACTTGCTTTAAAATCTTTAAAAGGAATGTAAAATTCGGATATGGGAAGATCTAAAGCAGACTTGGCAGCCGAGTCTGCTTGATCATTCCCTTTAATATCCATGTGACTGGGGAGCCAGCAAAGGACAATGTCCTTGCTGCTCAACTCGTATGAAAGTAGCAGACGATAAATGTCTGCTACTAATGGGTGATCAAGCTGTTTGTTATTAATTGCTTGAAGACAGGACAAAGAATCAGAAAAGATGATGTGTTTTAAATTTGATGAGGACTGAATGAACTCCAAAGCTTGGAGAATAGCTTGGAGCTCGGCTGTAAAAATAGAAGCAGCAGGTGGTAAGCGAACAGAAATGGTCTTGGATGGCGTCACGGTAGCCGAAGCTACTCGATCACCATCTTTCGAACCATCTGTATAAATAGGAGCATAATCACCATACTTAGACCTTAACTCTCTAAAGAGAGATTGGAACACCGTTGAGCTAGTATCTCTCTTTGTGCTGAGAAAGATCGAAATCAATCTTTGGCGGAGATATAGCCCACGGTGGAGTCCTAAAGACAGGGGTATTCGCAATACTGTCGAGGCTGATACCAGCCTCAGACAAAAGGGGTTGTATGCGAATACCGAATGATGGAACAACATTCGTCTTTACCAGATACAAATGCTCATGACGAGGTCTAAATATGGTGTTAAATGAAATATGATTCGGAAGTGATGCAATTTTCGTAGCATACTGCAGGGCCAGTTTATCACGTCTGTTGTGCAATGAGGGCTCGTGCGCCTCGACGTATAAACTGTCCACTGGAGATGTACGGAAGGCTCCTAAACTGATTCTCAGTCCTTGATTGTGTATGGTGTCGAGCTCTTTGAGATAAGACTCGCGGGCAGACCCATACACAATACACCCATAATCGAGTTTTGATCTTATGAGTGCTCGATATAATCTGAGCAAGACCTTACGGTCTGCTCCCCAGTCAGTATTTGATAAGACTCTCAATATGTTGAGGGCTTTCAGACATTTCTTCTTTAGGTTTTTAATGTGGGGGATAAATGATAATTTCTTATCAAATATCAGCCCCAGAAATTTGGTTTCATCCACAACTGGAAGGCGATTGCCATCCAAGAAAAGTTCTGGATCAGGATGTAAACCTCGTTTCTGACAGAAATGCATGCAGACAGTCTTGGATTTCGAAAAACGAAATCCATTTTCGGTTGCCCATTGTTGAAGTGAATTCAAACAAAGCTGCAACTTACGTTCGATTATCCGCATGTCTGTAGAACCATAGCACATCTGAAAGTCATCAACATAAAGAGCGCCGTTTGTACCTGGTTTAAGGCACGCTGGGATAGTATTAATTTTTATTGCAAATAATGTTGGAGATAAAATACTTCCCTGAGGAACTCCCATTTCCTGAGGAAATGGGTCAGAGAATATTGATCCCAGTCGTACCTTAAATGACCTATCTTCGAGGAAATTTTTAATGAAGATAGGTAAGCGACCTCGTAGGCCGAGGTTATGGAGGTCGCGCATGCTACCATGTTTCCATGTAGTATCATAAGCTTTCTCCAGATCAAAAAATATTGCAACTAAATGTTGTTTCTGGATGAAAGCGTCCCTGACGAACGTTTCAAATCTAACGAGATGATCAAGAGTGCTCCTTTGGGACCGAAATCCACATTGGAGGTCAGTAATGAGGTTGTTGGACTCAAGGTACCAAACAAGCCTTCGATTGATCAATCTCTCCATGGTTTTGCAAATACAGCTAGTTAAAGCGATCGGACGATAGTTAGTAGGATTCGTATGATCTTTTCCCGGTTTAGGGATGGGAATTATTGTGGCTTCATGCCACGAAGGAGGGAAATTCCCATCAACCCAAATTCGGTTGAAAAGATCCAGTAAAATCAGAAGTGTAGGATAAGGTAAATGTTTTAAAATTTGATAGTGTATCTCATCTGGACCAGTTGCAGTGTCCCGAGCTCGCTTTAACGAATCACGGAGCTCTGCAATGGAAAAACGATCATTATAACATTCATCATTGCGGGACTTGAAATTAAGTCGCCTTTTCTCCTGTTGTTGTCTAATGCCTCGAAAGGCATCGGAGGAGAAATTGGATGATGAATTGAATGAAAAGGTACTGGCCAGAGAATTAGCAATATCAGGAAATGTTGTTAGGGTGGTATTATCAACATTGAGATGGTTAACTGATAAAGCACTACTTTTACCTTTAATCCTACGAATCCTATCCCATACCGACTTAGATGTGGTACGGGAATTGATCCTAGAGACATATCCTTGCCATGAAGACTTCTTTGCTTGGCGTATGGTTCTACGGGCCTTCGCCCGGACCATTTGGTATGCCGCAATATTCTCCATGGAAGGGTGGTTCTTTAGTCGTCTCAGGATACGATCACGCTCTTTAAGAGCGGATTTGCAATCGTCATTAAACCATGGTTTATTGAAACGTTTTGGTTCAGTCGTGGTTTTTGGAATCGCCTGCTCAGCTACATCTTGAAGAATTGAAGTGAATAAGGCCATGGGCTCGTCTGCATCTTCTAACTCCTTTGTATCAAAAGAGAAGAGACACAAAGATTCAAAAAGAGCCCAATCCGCCTTATGCAACTTCCATCTCTGCGGTCTTTCAACCGGAGAGGGACCATTATTATCTATCAAGATCGGAAAGTGGTCACTGCCACACAGATCGTCATTTACCCTCCATGTAAAATCCTGAAACAGGACCGGGGAGCAAATGGTTAGATCGAGGGAAGAAAAAGAAGCTGTGGCAGGATGTAGATAAGTAGGCGAGTCGTCATTTAATAAACACAAATTGTTATTGTTAATGAAGTCCGCTATTTGTTTACCTCTGTTGTTATCATCTGGACTACCCCAGAGGGAATGATGACCATTGAAATCTCCCGTAATAATAAACGGGAGAGGAAGTTGTGCAACAAGGTCATCAAGATCTCCCGGGTTCAGATGTAAACTAGGAGGAAGATATATAGAGCAGTGTTATAGGAATATGTAAAGTCACTCTAACTGCAACTGCCTGCAAAGGCGAGTTCAGAGTAACTTGACTCTGAGGGGTATCCCCATTAAGAATAACAGAAACACCGCCATGAGCTCTACCATCACCAACTGCATGATGATGGTAACCAACAAAATGTCTAAAGGACAAAGTGTCAGAATTCCTCAAAAAAGTTTCCTGTAAACAAATAGCTAAAGGATTATATTTTTGAATTAAAAGTTGGACTTCATTAAAATTTGGTTTTAAACCACGACAGTTCCATTGAATAATGGAATTTAACATTGTCAGGGATAATTTATTTTTGGCGGTTTACCGCCGACGGGGTCATTATTGGCCCCCTCTACGGTAATACCGTCCATCAGATCAACCCCATATTTCGTGAAATGGACAATAGGGTCTTGTGAACCCTTTTTACCCTTCTCACGCAACTTTGCTAATTTCCTTTGTCTTGATGATACATAAACTTTTTCCTGTGAGGGTGGGATAACCGATGACTGCGATCCTGACCCAGTCGACCTGGGATCAGGCGTTGCAGCTTTCGGTTTATCTAATGGATGTGTTTCCTTGCCATTCTGGGAGGAAGTATTGGGAATGGTCCCAATATCTTCATTTAGGGGCAAGGAAGAAGAACCCTCATCAGGCAAGGGCAAAGTTGTTTGAATCGAGCTCTCTCGTGACTGAGAAGAGCTCGAGACCCCTTTTACTTGATCTGATGTAGGCAAAGTCCTCATTTTTTGTTTATCTGGCCAGGTTATGTCTGTCTGAACAGATATTGATTTAGTAGAAGCTTTAACTACACTCGAAAAAGATTTCCCTTGTTGTGCAATGGGAATGAGTGAAGTTAGCTCTACTTGCTTTTTAGCATCAAAATATGGAATCTTCCGTTCAGACATTACCTGTTGAATTCTTTTCTCTTTCTGCCATATTGGACATTCGCGAGAGTAAGCGAAATGCTTACCCTTGCAATTAACGCAGCAAAACTCAGCCTGGCAGGCAACGCTCTCGTGGCCATCATGACCACAACGAGCACAGGTATCTTTGCCTCTGCAGACGGTCTTGCTGTGTCCAAATTTCTGACATTTATAGCAGCGAAGAGGGTTGGAAATATAAGAATCAACAGGTATATTTAAATAACCTGCCTTGATTGATTTCGGTATGTCGGGACGATTAAAAGTGAGGATATAGGTGCTTGTGGGAATCACCTTATCTCCTCGGCGTACACTAATGCGTTTAACTTGTTGGACGCCTTGAGAAGAAAGGTATTCAACCATTTCATCCTCACTGCTGCCTTCAAGGTCTCGACATCGAATAACACCTCTACTAGAATTTAATGATCTATGTGGAGACACCTTGATAGGAATGTCTGCCAAAGTGGATGATTTGAGAAGCATAGTGGCATGCTGCTCCTTGACACATTCTATCAAGAGTGTTCCATTTTTCAATTTTTTAATAGCTTTGGGCTCACCGGCCAAACCGGCAATGCCCTTAGCTATTAAAAAAGGTGAGACTTTAGATAAGTCAGTAGAGGGGCTCTCAATCAAGAGAAACCTCGGCCATGACTTTGCCATTTTATTTTTAAATATATTCGAAACGTCCTCTGAATTAGGACGTTTCTGTTTTTGTCGTTCATTAATTGATGGTGTGGGGGGGATTAGGGAATCCATGAACGTGTTTTTTTTTAATTCACCCCTCGTCGTCCCCCAGGTTACTTCCCTGCCTACTAAGGGGAGGACTAGCACGGATAACCAGCGCGTGGCCTCAGGGCTCAACGAGGGGTATACTCAAGCCAGAACGTACAGAATACATATCCAACCTGATTGACCCAAGCCGTCGCTCTGTAGAATGTACTAAGGACACAAAGGTAAATTTGCCGAGTATAAAACAACAAAGCATTAAATTGGGAGAGGGTACATTCTACAGAACTATAACGACCGAAGCCGATTGATCAGAGTGGGCCACTCTGACCTCCCGTCTAGGTGAACCATGGGCCAAAGTAATGTGTTGCAGAGAAAGGGCTCGCAAGCCAAATCCCCACTCAATTACCAGGATTCCACTCTCCACCGACACGGGTCGCAACGCACGGCAAACACGTTGCCCCATTACAGGGATCCTTTTAGTCGCCTCTTACGACACGCAGGACATACGAAGGGTATATTCTTATCACCCCCTACACCCCAGGGGGGTAAAGTTGTAAGAGTAGTTTGCGCAGATTTATCAGCCATATTTCGAAGACCAATAATAATTGGCGTATGAGTCGAGTCAGCGGTTATTGCGTATGTACCGAATTTGGAACCAAATTTTGTAGTTTCGTCCGTATATAAAGTGGTGTTTTTCGCTGACTTTAGGGTTTCCGAAACATGTTTTAAAGATACACCGACGCGCTCACATGATATTCTTTGAACTGTAGTTTTTGTTGGAGTGTAATTAGATTTGAGTCCCGCGACAGTCAAACATGCGGTTATAACCGCAGCGACGTTCCTATCGGAAACGTTGAGGTTTTTTAGTTGCATGACCAAATTATGGCATTCTGAAGTGTATCTTTGATTTTCGACATCATACAAAATTACTTCTTCCCCACGAGGTTGGGACTTACAACCAGTTTTTTTATTTGCCAAAACTTTATTATTATTAGCCTTCGTGCGAATCAATTCTTTTGAGGTCTTCCTTAGTCGATTTGTTAAACGAAATATTGTTTTTTTATACCTATTGATCCTACTTACTAAATTCCTATTTTTCCTATTTAATTTGGTCAAAGTCACATCGGCAGATGTCTGTGTCTCTCTATTAATTAAATGTGGCTCGCTGGTATCTGCCGCTGGTGTCTGGTCTACTATCCCGGGGAAAAAGGGGCTGTCGAGATAATCGTTATATAATTTTAAAGATTTATTAGAAGTTTTTATATGTCTACCCAGCTTTATAGCTTTTGTCTTCAGTCTGACCAGCCTACTTCGAATAACGTTGTTGTCAAACGTCACGCTGTCGTCATGTAAAGCAGTAATTATAGACTGGTGCTCTGTATAGGTCGGAAATTTTTTAATGATACCTAGTACTAGCCTATTTGTAATTCTTGCAAAGTTTAGTTATTGTTCCGAGATCATAGTGAACGCCCAAACCAATGCTGGATAGTAATTCATCGTTGGACGCCATGCCTGCTAATTGAATCGATTGACAAAAAATTAAAAAGAGTCCGTCGGTCAATTCCTGAACAAAATAAAAAGATTTGTTTCCCCTTAACCCTAAAAGCCAATAGTCTCGATTAGTAAATCGGGTCTTTCGAGACTACACTTCGATTCGATAAATTACCGGTAGCAAATTTAAAATATGAAACAATTTGTTGAATTTCCTAACTTGGTATAACACGTGTGGTCAAATACAACTACGATTTCACGAACCTTACAAAATTAAAAGGAAAATACCGGTTGTACTCTTATCTTCTACAAAACGAGTTATTTGGAGATGTGAAATTGCCGAAACTAAACGACAGCACTCTGTAAATTAATAGCGAATTGAAAAATAAAAACGACAATAATTTTTAGAATTTTTAACGTAGTTAGCGATCCAATAATATTGAAAGACAAACGCGTGATGAAAATATTTTTAACATGTCTTTATATACCATTTGATGTTGTGACAATACCACGTGCATGGCCGTATAAGGTGAATATTTGGTCCGTGCACGTGCTCCCATTGTGCCCGTGACTGTGTCGTCATCATTCAGAAATTCGTCTTTGCAGAGTGAACACCTCTCAAGGTAAGACAATATTTCGTAGAGGCTAAATTGGACCGCTCGGGGCACCCTAAATATAGCCTACCTGGCTGCCCAGAATTCCAAACAACCAATCAATCGTCGCGGGCTATGGGAGACTCACCCTCTCGGAGAAAATTTTGAAAATTTAACCACCGCAAATGCGTTTTCTGCTATTCTAGCCTGTGTGAGCAAGTCCAAAAGTATCCAATGGTTCTGTAACCGAAATCCCACTCTGAATTCCAACCATCGAATCACACTGTTGCATTCACAAAGTAGAGTGGCTCCAGACAAAATGTTTTAATAAATAGTCAACTCAGTACAAATTCGTGGCATTCAATTAAAAGAAAAGTGAAATAAGTGTTTTATTAGGACTCGATGACAGTTAGGGAAGAAAAACTAGAAATGCCCGAAGCAGGTTTACGGGCTGCGGCCAGTTTTCTTCGACCCCTCAAGAAAATTTTGGAATATTTGATGGCCGCAAACGCGTTTTACTGCTATTCCAGTCCTAAAATTAGATTTCGGGAACTTTACTTTGCCAATTCCCCATGTGTGACGCCCATGATTACGCATGGACACAAGCGCATGTGGCAAAACGCCACAAAAGGGTCTATCAAAGCTGTTGAATACTACCTTATTGTTCTGACAATGCTAGTGTTGGGAAAACAATTCTGTTTTGTCCAGAATCAAAGAGAAGCAGCCATATGTGTTGTCACTTGGCAAATCGTGTTGTAATGGTGGCTGCTTTAGTGTGAGTTACCTCTGTCAATTGACCATATGCTAATGGAAATAAATTACCATTGTCATTTAAGCTCCAAACGAACCGAACTATACAAGACATTTCAAGAGTTTTGGGGGTTGAGCCACACCAGCTTATACAACATGTACAAACTAGATTGCCAAGTCTTGAGAGATGTCTTAAGAGGACACTAGAACAATGGCCTGCCTTAAAATTCTATTTGGAGTCGCGTCAAGACATCGAAAAAACTGGAAGAGTTCAAACATACTACAGTTATTTAGCAAATGAAGAGCTGCATTTGTATTGTAGGTTTTTGGAATTCATATTGAACGCCCTTAATGAATTCAATACAACATTTCAGGTAGACCAAAGCAAAATCTGTTTTTTTATACTTATATATGACTTGCCTCTTGAGGAAATACTTGGGTAAGTTTGTGAAAACAACTTATATGGATAAATTCAGTCAGCTACCAGATGACATCCTGACTGTTCGTGTGAAAACCCCAGATTTTAGGAACAATATTGATTATGACGTCATGGTTGGGAAAATCACTACAGATGACGCCAAAAAAAATTTCCTTTCAATAACATTGTCCTCAAAAATATTAGGTGGATAAACTACAATCACCCACAATACACAGGCTTTAACCTGATGCCTGAAACAGAGCTTCCACTAAATAGTATGTCGCAGGATCAGATCAGTTCTGGATTAGGAAATGAAACTTCTGTCACAGGATCAGGAAATTAATAGATGGTTCTGAAAGATTTAGCGAACTGGGTAAATTAGCATTTAATCTTAATTCCCAATTCTAATGCGGACACAGATTATTTCCACTGGTTAGAAAAATTAAAACTGAAGAAAGGACAGAATTAAACAATTCGCAGTCTGATTTCATGTAAAATAAACTCTCGTAACCCCTGTTCGGAAACAGTGTTAAGTCACCAGTCGTTGCAGGATACCAAAGCCGCCACAACCAAATATAACGAAGACCATAGAAACTCAGTGTCAGAAACTTGTGTATACAAATAAAGTGCCAAACAATATATTATTAATGAATATATTTTTTTTCATACCTGGGGGTTGACACGTCTGATACAATTGTGATGCGACTACCGTTTTTTTATTATTAACATTTGCCGCTTTTAGAAAGAAATTCTCAAAATGGCGTCATTCGAAGAGTGCGTAGAGATTTAATTTTATGAAATCGGTGTTAACAATGGTGTGTCAAATGGCTTCTTATAAATGACAGATGACTGCCTAGTAACGATATACGAACGGCGCGATTTAAAGTACGATGATTTGTACCATTTCAGGTACAATTGTAGTTGGGTGTGTCAGAAATAACAATCAGTCGTTTTGATAAAAAAAAATGTTGTCAATTGCGCTTTAGAAAAAAACAGGCGCGGATCCAGAGGGGGGGGGGGGCGCCCCTCCCCCCTGCTCAGACTTGAAAATGTTTTATGCGATTTTATTGGCGACTCTTAGACCAGTAATTTTGTAATTTACCATCCGGAAATACGTCAGAATGCACCAAATTGAATCTAATTTACCAAATTTTTCTGGGGCAGCCCCCCCCCCGTTAATTGGTTGAGTGCCTTTAATCAAACCTAGCCCCCACCCCTGCAAAAAATCCTGGATCCGCGCCTGAAACCCGATTTATTTTACACCCGTACTGCTACGTTAGTAGTAATGGGCTTAAGGCTTTTCTCGAAACACAGAGGGTTGAGTGATAAGATTTGTTACCTAGGTTGGAGGCCATTTGCAATACGCAGGTAACTTGTGAAAGAATTTAAAGTTCCAATTTCATATTTTCTAAGAAAGTCAAAACATAATTATTTCTATGTTTTTTGCTCAAAAGGTTGTCAACTCACTATTATACGATCATGGGCAAAATCTTTTGGGCAGACACCGATTGATTGAGGAAATAGTTAACCAATTACCTCCCTTGTTTTCCCATTCCTCTCCATGGACGGCCATCTTCAAACGTTTGAATTTGAAGTTGAAAATGATATTTTTGCCAATTTCTCAACTGGCAATAGTGAATTACAGGATTAATAGGATTATTCTTTAACAAGGTAGGACTGTTTATAGGTACAATCTATTTTTGGGCTTTATTTTAATACATTTTAAAAATATAACTTAAAAAAATGCTATTGGAGCTTTAATATATATGTGACCTTGCCACTTGTTAAAAAGGTATTTGGGGTGTATCAGGCCGGGAAGAGTAGATCGATTAGGAAAGTAGAAGCTAGGCCAACCGTGTTTAATACTCTAAAAAATGAAGATATTAATATTATGAAAAATTCTAAGTGAAGACTGTAACCATTGTGCCACTGACAAGGAAAATTTAAGCAGACAATGGGACATATGTTTGAAAGAAAACAGTGTTTTAACACTATCTGTACCTGGATACACAGCATCCAAACGTTATTGTCGGCGCAAAGAAAATTAAATGTGTAGAATTTTGCAAATCATTACTAACAACTTGATGTGTGCAGCATACAACTACATGATAACACGGCGGTAGCGTATATACCAAAGGAGCAAACAGCCCCACCACCATCATTGTCGCCCGAAGCATTCCCTTAAGTCCATCTATGGGGTGGTATCAGCAAACACAGGCCTTTTAATTTTTAATGGTATCATGGATGCGGAATTTTACAGGGACCATGTTTAATGAGACTCGCTTCTGCCCTTTGTCCAGAATAAGTTCCCGGATGGCCATTGTTTTGTGCAACACAATGACCCAAAGCATAAATCGAAGACGGGCCAAGGGTTCATCCATACCAATGATAATGGAATGGCCATCAGACAGGTAAAACTCGTTATTTATATCATTTTTATAAACCTATAACGGTAAATCTTTGATCTTTGGGGTAAATTCTATGCCCGGAATAACTTGCGTTCTTAAAGTCCGGGGTGGCTTTGAATATACAATATTCAAAACAAGTAGGGGATATTTGATTTTGGGGGCATAATACTAAAATATGCAAATGACTACGAAAAAAGTCACTATAGAACCTAATAGAAGAAACATTTCCAGTTACATGTGACGCCCAAACGCACCAATAGCTACCGCATGGAATGCAGGTGATGCTTGGGGTCATCATGGAAGTCCAACCCAAGATTTGCACGACTCTGACTTTGAATGTTACAGTCATTGTGGCATTGAATTCCAGGGTGGAAACATCAGTTTAATTGTTTTAGTGACCAGAAAACAAATTTTGATATGCGTCGGCTTACCCAAAATGAAAGGTTACGTGCCCTTGGCATGCTACAGACCGGCACAACACAGGCGGTTATGGCGCGGACGATGAATGTTTCTCAGTCTGTCATAAGCAGGCTATGGTCCAGATACCGTGATACACAATCTGTACAGGACAGACCACGCTCAGGTCGACAACTCAAGCCCAGGATCGATTTATCCGTACCTTGGCCTTGAGAAATCGTGTCATCACAGCAAATCAGATCAGCGCTCGTCTTCAAACAGACACTGGTGTGAGAGTGAGTGGCCAGACGATTCGGAATCGACTGCATAGGGGTCGCCTTCGCGCCCGACGTCCTCGCGTGATCCCTTGTTTGAGAGATCATCACGTTCAGGCAAGACGTTGTTGGTGTAGGGATCGTCAACCCTGGGATAATCGACACTGATGTTTTCAGATGAGTCAAGGTTCACTGTTGATTTTTTGGACAGACGTAGGGGGGTGTGGCGTCGTCGAAACGAGCGCTTCCAAGACGTTAACGTCATCAGACATGATCGATTTGGGGGTGGTTCTGTTATGGTGTGGGGAGGCATCACTGTTGCTGTAAGAACGGCTTTACATGTTGTTGCAGGGCGTGTTACGGGCCAGCACTACCGGGACAACATCTTGGCAGTCCATGTTGTGCCGTTCGCACGACGTCATGGCCGCCGTTTCATCTTCCAGTATGACAACGCAAGATGTCACAGGGCCAGGATCGTTACAGGTTACCTCCAACAACAGAACATCACCTTGGCCAGCACTGAGTCCCGACCTCTCCCCCATCGAGCATGTCTGGAACAGAGGTTACGTCAACAACTTCCTGCCAATGTTCAAGAACTTGCTGCTGCGTTGCAACAGGAATGGGACAATCTGGACCAAAATAACCTTAGACGTCTCATTAGGATTATGCCACGTCGGACCAATGCTTGTTTGGCAAACAGAGGAGCTTTTACCCGTAACTGACTTTGTTGTGATGCTGTGGTAACTTTGCTGTTTGACCACGGGTATCATTTTACCCTTATAATGGTCCGTCGGAACCTCTTCAGACTTTTTAATATATAGGGAATTTGGGATTAATCTTCTGAAGGTTTTTCTTTAAACCTCAAACGGATTATTCTTCCAGAGTTGGATTTTGTTTTACCCCTTAAGAAAACGTGAAATCGTGTTTTTCTTATGGGAATACGTGGATATACTCTCGGTCAAGATGGCGGGTAATATTTAGTTTTTAACAATCTGTTAACTTTATGGGGTGCCAGTCAAGTCGTCCACAAGGCATTGGTGATGTCGTCCACAACTAAGAAAAAAGACTCATACTCAAATCGAATCACCTATGTCTATGTAATAAAGTTAATCGTATTGTTGGATTATTGTATGATCTTTCTTTTCATGTTAGATTGTCATTTCCCTTTCTTCCGGCAGAGCACATCTCACCAGCGTTCCTCAAACTACAAAAAACGATACGCAACTACAGAATTACTACTTATTTTCGTATATTCAGAGGACATGGATGGATTACTGGGACGTCGAAACTTGGAGTGCATTTTTACAGCCGATTAGAACCAACAACGACGTCGAGGGATGGCATCGGAGAATCAATCACAAGGCCGCTAGAAATAACCTTCAATTTTATCTTCTAATCAAATTGGTACACGATGAATCTAAAACGGCAGAACTTTAACAAAGACTGGTTTCGGAGAATAAATTAAAGAGGCGACAGTGGAAAATATTTGAGAACGTAGCAGGGAAAATCTTTAGAATATGGGAATTGTATCAACAGGGGGAAAAAATGTATCGGGGCTTTTAAAGGACGTGGGTTGTTTGGTAGCGGTATAGGAATTCATTTGTGCATGGGGCTTGTTATATTAATGAAATTGTTATATTAATGAACTTGTTTATGAATTTGTTATATTAATGCTTATTTATTGAATTTGTTTATGAATATGATATTTATTGAATGAAATGATTTACTTTGTTGTTTATTTGCAGGGAGAAAGGGTGACCACACAGAAAAACTATACTAATTAAAAATACATTTTTTAGTAGTGTGGACGACTCCACCAACGTATTACTATATCCAGAAATTATAGTTTTGCCGGGAGAAAGGGTGACCACGCAGAAAAACTATACTAATTAAAAATACATTATGTGTCCAAAAGTCGTGTAGACGACTACACTAACGTATTACTATATCCAGAAATTAAACAAAGTCGTATGGACGACTCAACCAACGCGTGTGGTCGACTTAACCGGGTTTTGCTTGTGGACGACTTGACTGGCATCCACTTGATGTACTCGGCAAAAAAGCACTACCTTGTATGACATTAAAGATACTCAGCTTTCAGTGAGAATTGAAAAACGGTTTAACTTCCTACTGTTCTGTCCTACAGTGTGGGGGAGATGGGGTTTAACGCCCAATCGACACAAACCAGGTCATTTCGAGACAAACATATGGTAGCCGTAGGAAGAACCCCGAGAAAACCAACGAGATTGGACAGGCGACTCTAAATCCTTGTCACGTACATTGGGGGCAATAAAAACAATCCCGTTGCAACAAGGGGGAATAACACAAATTATATGCTTTATTTTATATTTGTACTGAAGGTTATTACATTTCTGGCATTTTGGACTTCCAGAGGTTGGTTGAGGTCGGTCGTCGAGTGTGGCGACAAATATGATTTTCTGTGGTTGTTCGTCCGGTGGTTGTTCGTTTATTTTCGCCGACAGCGGCTGGTCAGCTAGTTTATTTACTTTCTCACACAAATACTTAGAAATATCCAATATATGGCCGTCGGGGGTTCGTTTGTAAATACGAATGGCTTCACTTTTATGTCCTATAAGAAATGGATATAAAAAGATTTATAATATACGAATAATTGAATATTCTATAACATACACTTTCAAAATAAGTATAAAGCTATAACGTGGTAGGGCGATGTGAGGTTAAGAGTACTGTTTAGATACTACCATCTCCTAAATTCGAACCCGGGCCCCCTGGACGATAGGCAACGATCCAGCTTGTGAAGTCATCACAGCCCCTGAGTTGACCCGACTGGATTACCTTATATAATATGATACCGGTTGCGTTCACATAAATTAATATTTGAATTCATAGTTAATATTTTATATACATTTATAATTTAATTAAAAAATATTTACCTGTTTGTTCGCATATATGCTGTTCATCTACACCAACTTGCCAAAGACTAGTGAACAGTGTCCACGGCAGCCAAACAAATGAAAAGGCTAAGGTCGACCATGGTTCGCACGTGCAATATTGAACCAATCCACAACTTGACCTATATTTAACATCACTGCAGACGATTTGACACAGGGGATATTCTGTTTTGATTTATTATTGGTGTTATTATTACATTTTATTAGCAAATCCAAAAACAGATTTATACCGCAACATATTTACACTAGTATAATATTGGCGTTGAAGTATAATCGAAAATACATAATTTAATTGTCCTAATAATACATGTACTCATATTTTACTTATAGCTTCATTTTGCATGTAAACATAGACGGTTTATAAGCAAGATAAAGCATAATTCCAAGATAGTGGCCATTTTAGGCGAGAAAAATAATAGGATGATGTGCTGTTAGTGATCAAGTAGCTGTCGTTGTTGTCAAGGACACATATTCCATTTCAGTCATTAAAAAAACCCAGTAAAAAAAACCATGTAAAATGATTATAAGTTAATCTATTTTGCATATTTACAATACGGCGGGAAACAGAACGATTTGCAGATATTGATTAATTAGTCGTCTATGGTACCAGGATATATTTGTTCGGGGCGCAGATTCCATTTCTGCAATTTACAACAGTGTAAAAGCATCACATGTTCACATATTTAGCATATTTCTAATATGGCTTTCATGTTTTTCGCAGTGTCAGATACGATTTCTGCCATTTACAAATGCGTGAAATCGTGGTTTGTTCACCCATGCAGCATATTTTTGTTTTTGTTTGTGGCAGGACGTTTTCTAAACAAATTACTGAAAAGGTTTCTGAATCTAATTCTGCTATGTATAAGCTTGTGGCATGTTCATGGAATCCCGTGCAGTGATAATATTCATTGTGTATATTACCCAACAATGACAAGAATACCCCATCCGAGTTGACAACTGAGCAGGAAGAAAGCACATTTACTTGGTTAAAAATGTGTGACTTACAAATTTTGAAAAGGTAATTAATAAATCAAATAGTAGTAGAACAGAAATGTATGACATTTTATATAAAGTGGTATAAAACGAATTAAAAACAAGGACTGCAAATGCAATTGTAATACTTGCTATAAGTAATCTTTATGGTTTTAGATTATATTACCAACTTATCCCCAGTTGCATGTGGAAGGAGATGTTCAGAAGATTGTTGTTGTGTTGGGAAAACAAACTAGATCACCACTTAAAGGGACAATAACATTCTTGCTGGCTTGGTAGCTCCTGAAAATAAATAATACCCTTATTCTAAGTAGTAGATGTTTAAGTGTCCTACCTGTTGTGTAAATTATCCATTACAACCTATTTTACTTGTCCAGAGGGTTCGAAAATATTTTAAAATCCAAGTCACATTTGAAAAGGTTTACGTTAGACTTTTCAAATCAATTGGTTGAATTTTTCCAATTTTTCAAAATAGGTGTGTTAAGATGAAATTTATATCATCATTTAATTAGAATATTCTAAAATAATACGATTTGTTGACCAGAATGAAGATTGGGACATATTATTCAGTAACAACAAGAGTGTTATTGGGGCTTTAAACGATGCAATGATCCGTCGTTTATGACATCTCTGCCATCTCCACTGAAAGTGGTGACGCACTTTGTTTCCAACGCAAAGTATCCACATGCTCGATCTACATCCCCACCTCCGCGTGTCGTAAGAGGCGACTAAAAGTATCCCTGTAATGGGCCAACGTGTTTGCCGTGCGTTGCGACACGTGTCGGTGAAGAGTGGAATCCTGGTAATTTGGATGGGGATTTAGCTTGCGAGTCATTTCTCTGCAACACATGCATAATTACTTTGGCCCATGGTTTACCTAGCTCTGTAGAATGTACCCTTTCCAGTTTAATGCTTTGTTATTCTTTCACTCAGCATACTACCTACCTTTGTGTCCTTAGTACATTCTGCAAAGCGGCGGCTTGGGTCAATCAGGTTGGATAGTATTTTGTAATTCTGGCTTGCATGGGACCACTTTAAGAGCGATATGCGAGAGAGCTGGATGATTTATTCCCGAGGGGGACTGTTTCACCCTACACCCAATAAACTCACCTGCATGCTTTACATGTTGGTGGTGTATGTGTATTATGCTTACGTTTTTAAATTCACCTCAGCAAGGAGATTTTGTAGCGTTTCTTATTTTCAGGTGGGGAAGGGTCCGAGGATTGGAAAAGGGAGATAGTAGACATTAACTTGTCGTAGAGTGAGGGAAGGGTGCTGTATATATGTGTATATTTTTTTTGTTTGTAAGGGTGTGTTTGGGTGAATGTTACGGAGTAAATAAGATACCATCGCCTGTGTGAATGGGTAATTTCAAATTGTTTTTTTTTTGTAGCCCGGGGAAGGCTAATAACCGCCCGAAAAAGAACGGACAGGAATGTTGTAGTAAATGGTCCGAGGCCCGACCACGTGACGGGACTAATTCTTTGGGCATTCCTGCGCCAGATGTATATAGGCCGTAGGAACGAATGGTCAGACTTTACAGTGATGTAACACTTTTAATAGAATTGTTTTTTCTCGAGTAATTAATGATGGCATGAAATTGAATCAACTAATGTTTTGGCACATATGTACTTAAATCAAGCTAGCGATTGAGTGACATATTGTAATATAAAAAAAGAGTTGTAGAACCATAATAAACTGGTTCTATCTTTCAACAAAGTACATGTGATTAGGAAATTAACCCATTGCGTCATTTGGCTTTAGATAACCAATCAAATTGTTAATTGCACAGGTTCAGGGCCATGAACATGCGCGGTTGTGCATGATATGCAAAACAAAGGGCTCTAAAAGAAAATATATTAAGCCTTCAAGACAGACTGCATTTAAAATCCATAGAGATAATCTGAGTTCCGAGACAGCAGCAGACTCGCTCAGCGAGTTTGGTTGGCTAGCGGTTGAGAATGATTTTAGTATAGAAATCTGTACTCTTGTATTTACATGTATGTATCCAGCTTGATATATTATATAAAATGTAAAAACAACTGTTGCATTGTTATTCCTGGTAAGACAAACGTCTTAAAGGGACAATAACACTCTTGCTGGCTTGGCATACTAGATGTTTATGTGTCCTACCTGTTTTGTAAATTATCCATTACATCATATTTTACTTGTCCAGAGGGTTAGAAAATATTTTAAAATCCAAGTCACATTTGGAAAGGTTTACGTTAACCTTTTCAAATCATGTAGTTAAATTTTTTCAAAATTTTTAAATTAGGTGTGTTAAGATGAAATTTGTATCATCAATTAATTTGAATATTGTAAAATAATACAATTTGTTGACCAGAATAAAGATTTGGACATGTTATTCAATTACAACAAGAGTGTTATTGGGGCTTTAAGAAAACAGTAAGAAGTAATACACAACGTGAAGCAGAAGCAAAGACATTTGGAGACAAATTCTAGTTGCAGCTAAGGCAGTGATATTTTTTATCCTTGTTGACTGGATATGTCTTAGACCTGTTGGAGTTACAGTGGCTCAGCTCAGTGAGAACGATGTTGGTTTGCTAACATGGAGGTCCCCTGTTTCATCCCTGCATTGGCCGAGAAAGCTACTTGGATTTTCCAGCATGGTTTTTCCTTGTCAATGATGTAGTCCAAGGGGCAACATATAGTTGTTGAATGGGGTGGAAAACTGAACTCCTGCATACAAATTGGCGGGCATGTAACGGATCCCTTGGAATTCGATTAAGGGTATGCTATAGCTCCGCTGTCCGGCCACAATTTCCCTTATAGCACACTGTATAGTGTATGCCCGTCTTCATTAGCTCAGTCCATTTCATTTTATTGCTTGGAGCAGAACAGTAGGACATTAACCCGAATCTTTTGCAACTAAAAATGTTGAAATTTGGCCAGGTTTCAACGTGTCTTGTATGATGCTGTAAGTGATACATGTATAGGATCTGAGAGAATAGAACTTCACTGGGATGTAACCCTATGAAACAATTTGTACCATAAAGTCATTGTGATTACCAGAATACGCCCCCTTTTACTATGGATGCAAGGCTCCCTGTGATATTTTCAGGGGGTGTAACTCTGGCTGCCTTAGATGAATGACTGTTGATTAAAGAGATAAATCAATAGAATGTCTAAGTGGGGATTTTATCGTGACCGCTTACAGGGAGACGTTGCTGAACTGGCGGACTGCTCCTACAGATTCTACTGTATATGTATTGTATAGTTTGTTGATAGTAGTTGGGGATTGTTAGCACACTATAACCCATATTCCTGAAGCAATGGCCCGAGAAATCCCTCTCTGACCATTGCTGGAATAGCGTCTGTTTCTTGAACTTATGCGGGAGTGTGTCTATTCTTTCCGTTCAATGAAAGCTATCACTTAAGTACAGCAACATGGCATCCCTTCGTTTAATCTGGGTCTTCCCTAAAACTTTGGACAGTGATTTAAGGTATTCAAAACGGTGAAAGTATGTTCGTTTCCAAACAGTATTGTTTACATTTCATTCGACTTGATAGCCTCGTTTGTCACGCAATTAGTTTTACTGCAGTTTTCTGCTATACACGGGTTAATTAGGCATAATAAAATCGTGAGTCATGACGTAACGTTATGTAAACATATTTGGTCCAATATTGGCAGCTAGTGATTGGTTGGTAGACGGACTACTGACAAATCAAAATTTAAAACAACAATATCCACTCATGATAGCAGTGTGTAGTTGGATTACCTCTAATCAAACGCAACACTGCGCGGAGTATGACTATAACCTGAATACATATATCTATCTATACAGGGCAATGAGGGCAATCCAGAAACACCAGTATACATCTCATAGAAAATGATTTATTACAAACATCACATTTACAAGGTTTTCTTTTCACCAGTATGAGTTCTCATATGTTCCCGAAGATGACTGTTTTCTCTAAAGGATTTACCACAAACATTACATTTAAAAGGTTTTTCTCCAGTATGAATTCTCATGTGTGACTGTAAATTATGGTTAAAAGTGAATGATTTACCACAAACATCACATTTATAAGGTTTTTCTCCAGTATGAGTTCTCATATGTCCTTGGAGATGAGAGGAAAATGATTTACCACAAACATCACATTTGTATGGTTTTTCTCCAGTATGAGTTCTCATATGTGACTGCAGTTTACCTCCAGAAACGAATGATTTACCACAGACATCACATACGTGAGTTTTTTCTCCAGTATGGGATTTTATGTGTAGTTGTAGACTACAACTATGAGCAAATGACTTAGTACAAAGACCACATTTAAAGGGTTTTTCTCCAGTATGAGTTTTCATGTGACGTTGCAAATGAGGGCTCCTGGCGAAAGATTTACTACAAACATCACATTTGTATAGTTTACTTGCAGCATCGTGACTTCTCATATGTCTTTTAAGATGACCTGTGTGAGCAAACGATTTACAACAAATCTCACATTTATGAAGTGTATCTCGAGTATGAGTTGTCTCATGTCTCTTTAGATTACTACTAGTAAAGAATGATTTACTACAAACATCACATTTATATGGTTTTTCTCCTGTATGGATTCTAAAGTGTACCGTTAGATGACTTTGTGTAAAAAATGATTTACCACAAGCATCACAATTAAAAGGCCTTTCTCCTGTATGAATTTTCATATGCTGTTCGAGATTACTCATTTGTCCAAATGACTTACTGCAAACCCCACATTTAAATGATGTTTCTCTGTAATGAATTTTCAAGTGCCGATTTAGTACACTCTTTTTTTCAAATGATTTACTACAAAACTCACACTGATACATTTTTTCTGCATAATGACTTTTCACATGTTGCTGGAGACTGCTACTATGGATAAATGATTTACCACAAACATCACATATACATGTTTTCTCGCCGGTATGAATTCTCATATGAATTTGCAAGAAATAATTTTTCACAAACGATATGCCACAGATGTTGCATTTCTTGGAAATATCTTGATTTTGTATCTTTGTCTCATTATACTGGCAAAAAGATGTCTCGCTATTTTTATCATGTATTTCACAGTGCTTTTCTAAATCAATTTCTAATTCAAATTCTTTACCACACAATTTACATTGACTAACATGTACTTCACAATGTCTTTCTAAATCTGTTTCTAAATTAAATTCTTCATCACACAATTTACACTGATAAACAGTTTCAATATCTTCAGTTTTCTCTTTTTTAATATGACAATATTCATCTACATCTTTTTTAATATGACAATATTCATCTACATCATCAGCTTTCTCCTCTGGAACATGACAATATTCATCTACATCATCAGCTTTCTCCTCTGGAACATGACAATATTCATCTACATCTTCAGTTTTCTCTTCTTTAACATGATAAT
Organism: Patella depressa; assembly: GCA_948474765.1. Lineage (NCBI taxonomy): Eukaryota > Metazoa > Mollusca > Gastropoda > Patellidae > Patella > Patella depressa. The sequence goes on from OX419716.1 coordinate 80,992,950, forward strand.
ATTCATCTATATAAGTTTTCTCCTCTCTGAAATTATTTTTGTATTGGTTTTCTAAAGTTTCCTGTAATACATAAAAAAATATACATTGCAACATCATTAGTATCCTGGAATATATAAAAGTTATAACATTTATTAGTGTCCTGTAATATATAAAAGTTTTAACATCATTATTATTTAATCCATCTAGATTGGACTATTCTAATTTCTTTACTTTACGAACTTCCAGCTTCTTAGCTTCGCTCATTGCAAAAGATACAAAATACAGCTGCATGTTTTATCACCAGAACAAAACACCGCTGCATGTCTAATCATCACGACCACATTACACCTGTGCAAGAGCGTTTTATAGCTGAGGCGCTAGAGTCGCCAACCTCCTCGTGAAAAAATATCAAAGAAATTGAACAAATAAAATTGGAGAAAAATGCTAAAACCAATAAGACAAATGAAATGTACCCTAGTTAGGGAGGGCCCCTCGTCTGACAAAAGGGCCCCTCGTCTGACAAAAGGGCCTCTCTGGCAAATGGCTTGGGCCCCACAGTTCAAGTCAATCGTTTTCTTTACACTGTTACGGTCAAATCCACTAGTGAATGAAAATGCAGTCATTGCACTGGTATGGTATGAAAATCATCAATCAAGACACAAACACACAGGTCATGAAAGCAAAAAATGGGCAAAGAAAATGAGATTTTTGAAAAAATTTGATTGCCAATTATTTGTAATTTGGCTAGGCAAAGCAATAAATGACTGAAGATCGTCAACTTTTCATTTTTTTTTCTCCCAGGCTTACCTAAATTTTGTTTTATCTTATAAGTATGTTGCAAAAAAAATAAAAGTCATTGGATTTTAATGAGACTGGTATCTCCAAGACCTTTGTAATGACACCAAGATCACATTTCTGTGACAAATATTAAAGGAGGTACACTATTTTTTGTATCACCAATTAGCGCTAATTAGCGGCTTTGTCTTCCATAGGAAAATGGTAAGATTAACGACTTGGTGCCGTGACCGAAAAAAAAGGTTCCAGAAGAATGCACATAACTTTCTTATTTTTAACTTAAATTCAAAGGTAAAGGTATCAATGGAAAGCTTATTCACAGACGAGGGAGCATGTAATATTTTAAGACACGAACAGTGATGTGTTCATGTTAAATTTTAATTAAAATGACAGGTCAAAAATCATACATAATCGGTAGCTACTAGGATTTTGTAAAACATGAGTTTCATCATCTAATAAAGTTATTTAAGCTACTATGCACCAATTTTAAAAATCACTAACAAATAATTCATATATAGCATCACTTTCAGCATCTCTTGCCACCAAAAAGTCTACATTAGCATTTTTGGCTCTTTCTTTCCCCGTACTAATGTTATGCAATCGCACTGACTCTGTTTCTCTCATCAACTGTTCAGTTACATCCATCCCAAAATATCGTTGGTATTGTCTTCCTAATACTTCGATGATGGTTTTCAAGCAGGCTGTTGCCACGACTCTAAACATGTCCTCATTTGCCGGTTCTCTCAATAAACTGTCTAGATTTTTGTCGTTTGGTTTGAAGGCACCACAAAAAAAGCCTGAATTCCTTGTAATAATACTAAGTGGGTCATCCAGCGTTTACCAAAAGGTACACAATATGCGAAACTTCTGACTCGGCAGAGACATAAAACTTGGACAGCCATGGCCCTTTCCAAGAATACCAACAATCTGCATTTCCGTGATGGCAGTTTCTGAAGCAAAATCTTTTTGTAAACTCGGTACTAAACCACCACAAGAAATCGAACCACTTCCTAGGAGAGAGAGAGAGAAATGGGGTTTAACCTCCACTCAACACAAACTAGGTCATTTCGGGACTAACACTTCCTAGGATGTCGAGCGAAAGATCATAATGTTCAAAGAATTTCACACTGATATGGAAGAGGATATGAAGCCTGTTTCCTCGGTACCTAGGCAGAAGACCAATTGAACCATTTAGGATCACCTTTGGAATCTTTGTATCTCAGTTTGTTCATTTGGACAACCAAGTTTCCAATTACACAGTCATTCCCAACTAACTCTCCTTTCTCACTCTCAACAGATTTTAAGGCAGACCTACATTTAGTTGCTATTGTATCAAGCGGATGCAAATGGCAACTGAGTTCATTGAGAGTTTTTCCCCATGAGGCATTAACCTGTCGAATAGTTGCCTGATTCACAGCAGCCCTGTCATTCATGGTATTGGCTATGTTACCAATTATTGTTTCCCTACAATACTGGTACTGTTCCTCATGAAAGTCAGAATAAATGTCTGCGAGATAATCAATCGTGTTGGTGATGTGATCATGTGACCATGATAATCATTAGCAATCCCTCCAAGAAGTTCATCTAAGGCAACAAGGTCACAGTCACTTTTTGTAGTCAGGTGAATGCTGTTCACATGTACTCCTTCTTGAGAGGTAGCATCAAAGCCTAAAGTAAAGTTTTTTGATTTCATGGCCAATTCTGCACTTTTTAAATCGGCAATGGTGTCAAGTTCCCTGGCCATCTGCTCCACTGTGAGGACCTCTCAATTTTCTTTCGCCAGCCCTGCTATGATGCTTGGAATATTATTCGTTGGCACTTGACCCAAAATTGTATCGTATACCATCATGCGTGTCTTGACACTGTATGTTTTACCATCCTTTTTAGTTTCTTTCTCCAATTCCTCAACACTTTCTTGCCATTGGTTAACTTCATTTTCATAAAAACTGGTCAACTCTTTTTGATCTGATAGTTCCTTTTTTATCTTCATTCACTCCTCTTTTGAAACTGTTTCAGATTTTTTTTCTTTCAGCTTTTCCTTATTTGAATTCAACAAGTTACTATACTTCAGCTTCTCTTTCAGACTCCTCAAACAAGTCAAGTATTTCTTTTTTCTGTATTTCTCATAATGGATAAACACGTAAGCTGCTTCCTCATCTCAAGTTTTCTTGGGGGAGGAGGTGCCGTCCTTCTTTTTTTCTTCATTGTGGAAAGTAAACTGAAAAATAAGAATGAATGAAGTCCATAAGTAAAATAAGTCATACTAAAGTAATAATTTGCGTAAGAATTTAAAACAAATTGAACATATTCCTGTCCAAAGAACAATCTAAGTAATGCCTCTATGACTTTTTCATATAAATTATCAAAAACATATCAAAATTCAGTCCTAAAATGCAAAAAAAAACAAACTTAGAACGTTATTTTGTTCATCAACACAACGGACCAGCCAATCCAAGGCAAGAATGGGGGTCACGTGACCCAAACGCGTCTGGTTGTACATAAATGGCTGGATTTTATATCATTCTAATAGTAAGTGCAGGAGGACCGCACTACACGAAAACCTATAAGATTAACCTGCGGAAAATATCAAATCAAGTGAATGGATCCGGAGGCCAGCCGTAAGAGTCCACTGCGCTGTACAGTCCCGGGCCTGTTATGGTACAGGCTTCACTAAAAATGATTTGAAAAAAAAAAAAAGAAAAAAAAAAGAGGTAACAGATATATTGCGACCGATCGTGACAATGGTCGTCTCTTCAATGGCGATAGTCTGCCAGTTGACGTTAGATGTTAGAACGTCAAACAATTTCAACAATAAGGGTGATAATCCGGATAGAATCTTGGAAAACGCTAAAATAATAAGTGTAGTGAGCAATCAGGAGCAAAAACCGACGAGAACATTCTGCAGTACGAAGGGTTAAAACTCTACTCTAATTGTAAGTGCAGGAGGACCGCACTACACGAAAAACAAAAACCTATAAGATTAAGCTGCGGAAAATATCAAATCAAGTGAATGGATCCGGGGGCCAGCCGTAAGCGTCCACTGCGCTGCACAGTCCTGGGCCTGTTATGGTACAGGCTTCACTAAAAATGATTTGAAAAAAAAAAGAAAAAAAAGAGGTAACAGAAATAATGCGATCGATCATCAATCATCTGCTCTATTAAGACATAAAAACACCTTACACTTTAATTATATCTTTACATACCAATAATTATATTTAAAACACAATTGATGTGACTTATGTATGGCCATTTAAGTGATTTATTTTTGATTGAAAAAGATGGATTAAAAAAAGTGGGTTGGTAATTGATGAATTTCGCTCAAAATCAACACAGATGTTGTCAATATAATAAAGAATAATACATCAGAAGATCAAGTCAAACATTACTCACCTTTAGATGTTAAATAGGGTGTTTTGTGAAGTAAACAGAACTCAAAAACTGAAAGTTGAACTGTGAAAATATCCTATGCGCACAATGAACAAATTTAACGACATGGGGCAAATAAACATGTGTACTACACCATTTGTCTCTGGGCTCGCCTATAGTTATTGTAAGTACATAGAAAAAAAGAATTAGAACACCACCGGCCGGCACTGGGGATTATGTTGTGTTTGCCACATACCTATATCTTATATGGACAAGTTCGTAAATGTGTGCGTTAGTAACGCAGTGTTACCCTTTCAATGAAGTCAGTCAAGTCGGTTAGAAGACAGGGACATATTTTTTAACAGCGTGTTGTGTCGGTCATACTGGTTCTAGCGAGGTAAACAAGGTCTTATTTTCTCACTAAGATGTTCATTTAAGTTGGCCAGGCGTTGCTCAGTAAAATTGAAAGGGAAGTGAAACTTTTTCGACAAGGATTCAAAAGCACAGTCCCTGAACATACAGGACGAGTGTAATAAGACCTACGTTCAGAGCTGGAATACCTGACAACTCATCCCAAAGACAACTCATCCCAGACAACTCATCCCAATAAAAGACAATTCATCCCACTTTTAAAGACAACTCATCCCAAGTCAAAAGACAATTCATCCCAAGTCAAAAGACAACTCATCCCAACTTTTAACCCCCCCCCCCACACTCATTCCAAGTTACAAAGAAATACCACAAATTAATCACTAAAAAATAATATGAATTTATTACATCAACAATTTATTAAATTATATTTTCTGGCATATCGACGTGAAAGTGTTGATTAACTGAATTTTCTTTTAAGTAATTTTATATTATAAGATTCTTAATCAATCCAAATAGTTTGTCTTTAATATATTGCATAACTGATAAATTATAAAGCATGATTCTATAACAAAATATATGATGGTTAATATATTAAGTAACCATAAAATAATGAGATAATTGAAAGCCATTCTTTGGTTTGTCACTTGTTACCTTGAGATTAAGATTAAAGTGAAGTAAAACTATTGTCTTTTAATCTAACTGATTGATTGAATGATTGACTGTAAATTAACACTTAATCTTTGATTAATAAAGTAATCTTTTCCTCAAAGATTCACTTTTTAAGTCACATGTCTAAAGAAGAATCCTACATAAAAAGTAATAAAAGAAAATGCTGAATGCCTTCTAATAATTTGTTAAAACCGATTTAAATCTTTTTAAAAAAAATAATGAATTGGATTTGTGTCAGATACACCTAATTTATTTCTTTGTTGCTATTAAATTTGATGTTTATCATATGTAAATATTTATATGTAATTGAAGAGTAATTGAAATGTAATTGACCATTGCATGATTTTTGGAATGTAATTAATTACATTTCCATTACTCATTACTTTTGAAATCTTCCATTACTCATTACTTGACATTAAAGTCTTACCAGTATTACAAGTTCTATGCTGCCATTGTTCACACCTGTCACAGTGAACAGCCCCCTATCTTAGGCAAACTACTGATTCACAGACATACAGCTATCAGACATTTACAGATTTAACATCCAATATATGTTATATATTATGGAAAGGTTGATTAAATTAAATTACATGTATTTACACTTCATGGGTTGAAAGTTGGTAAACACAAAATAAAAAGTCCTTGTATATTAAAAAGTTAATTTAAAATATTTGATTTCAGTTTTTTTATACAATACCCCAACTTTGACACTTACTCAAATCATTTTAATAAACGTTATAATATTTGTCTTTGAAGTGCTTCACCAATCTGATTGGATTTGGGCTGAGTGGTCTTCAAAGATAGCAACTGTATTGAAACAAATATCACTTATATTTGTTGGGATGAGTTGTCTTATAATTATAACCAGAGTCTCTCTCTATCCATGTTTTAAAGTTGGGATGAGTTGTCTTTTATAGTGGGATGAGTTGTCTTTTGACTTGGGATGAGTTGTCTTATATTGGGATGAGTTGTCTTGGGATGAGTTGTCTTTGGGATGAGTTGTCTGGATACCCAGAGCTGACCGGTACGTGTAATCATGAGCTTACTCTCTCTACAGAGTATTATTCTATGGCAAATTTGTATCAAAATCAACTTACCATTACGTGAAGCTGGTGGAATGAAACAATAAAACAGAAGATACAAAATGGCTGATTTAGCACTGAAATTACATGTAAAGAAAATGGCTATATCTGTTTGACAGACAAAAGACGGCCTTCCCTCCTAATGTTTTTTTTCTTTTCCAAGTTCATTTCCGGAATAACATAGTGAGAGTTGTTTGTGGAAAAGGGACGTGGATCTACCCAGCACGAGTAACTCACAATCAAATTACAGTAAATAGGTTTACAGTTTGGCGATTTATGGATTTATCAGGTTATGTACATACAATACGTACACCAAAATGACCCAAAACATTTGAGACGTCAACGTGTATAGGGAGAGAGAAAGGGGAGGGAGAGAGGGTTTAACGTCCACTCGACACATACTAGGTCATTTCGGGTCTAACATATAGTTTAATTTTATTTTAATAAATCGCTTTCACGTAGGGGTCTTTAGCAGTGGGAGGAATCCGGAGCGGAGGACCTGGAGAAAATCCACGAGGTTGGACAGTGTTTACATGGAGCCTCGGTTCTTATACACAGTGCGTACATGGGACCAGGGTTCTTATACACAGTGTGTACGCGGGACCCCGGTTCTTATGCACATGGGACTTCGGTTCTAATACGTGCACGTCAATGTGTACTCAAGACTTACACGTGCACATCAATGTGTACACGGGGTCTCGCTTCTTATATGTGCATGTCACTGTGTACATGGGACTTTGGTTTTTTGTACCAACCGAATGACTAGACATTGTCACTGCAGCACTGACACAAGGAAACTGCCTTGAAAATTGTGAAGATTTTTTTAGGTCAACACCAGGATCCCCGCGACCCAGCCCCTTATTGACTAATCCACTCTAGCTCGCCAATTAAACTGTCACTGTTGTCCAGATCGATGTCAACACAAAACGTTCAAACAAACTGTCAGATTTTATATTCATTTTAATTAATTTCACATTTATCTAAAACATATATCATATCATACAGTGTGCTATGAGGGACATTTTGCCCTTGAGAGCGGTGCTACGGCCCACTCTTATATATTTTGCGTTCACACCAACGTGTACATGAGACCTCAGTTTTTCCAGTGACGAATCAAAGAATTTTTGCAGGAGGGGGTTTACCAGGTTTCTGTTACGGAAATCTGCCATCATCGTCTTTAAATTACATAGGCATACATACAAATTGAGCTTTTTAAACAGAGAAATCATTTTTATACTGATGTAGGATCACTTTGTGATGTAATTTCATTGATGCAAGGCATTATTTTATTTATGTACCCTCTGGATCCGCCCCTGTTTTCGTTCCATTCGAATGACTATACGTTGTCCTTTGCCAGCCCCCCTCCTTTGACAGGCCCCCTGACCTGCACCACTGACAAGGAGGACCCACGCCGGAAAAACCCCGACTTACCTTCTTGGCCACTACGAATACGTTATTTTTGTCTTATTATCAACTATATGCAAACATATTTTAAATACACTCGTCATTCAAATAATGGTACTAATCAGCCTTATCGTGGTCCGAATCAGCCAAAAATCTGGTCCCAGTCAGCCAAGAATCTGGTCCCAGTCAGCCAAGAATCTGATCCGAATCAGCCTGGTTCCCAATCAGCCGAATACCGAATACGGGACCTTCAGATTAGTGAGCCAACGTTGTATTCACTGACTCACAATGTCCCCTGATTTCCAGCTGTCGAGGGTTTGTTTACATACATGCCAATACGAACAGGATACCTTGGGGGTTTTTTTGTCGATCCGAATAACGCGACCCTGTTCCTTGCCAGACACTCCGCCCGACATAACAAAACTACAGGGAGAACACGCTGGATACTTTCCCTGCAAACACCTGGTGCAAATTAGGTAATATTTTTCAATAAACGATTGACTACAAATGTAATACATTTTTAAAATATTTATTACTTTTCTAATTTTGCATTCCTGAACCACATTTTATGTCATTTCATTATTGCATACAGTATGTTTGCATATTCACCTACTGCATACAGTGTGCTCATGTATCCAATTGGTGTGTGAGGTGGATAACCGAATGGTTAGCGCGTGCTTGCTTTATCATACGGTCTGCCAATAAGTCATAAATGGCGTGGTTTCAATTCTCGGGTTGTATTTGACAAGAACAGGGTCACCGGTCCAACCTTTGTGGGACATAACTTTTATCCCCACTAAGAGTTAACTTACTTGCTTATGAATGCCGGGTAGATTTTGAGGCATTTATAACATATTTCAAAATGGTTACTAGTATATATCCTCAAAAATCAAATATGGCCAGACTTCCATTGTTGATGAATGAAGTTTTTATGGTAAGTCTTAATGTTAAAATAATGCCGAAATAGTGTCTGTTTGTTGTAAAACATTTTGAGAAGTGACTAATAAGTTGATAACCCCCGTATTAAAGGCTACCAGTAGTATTATTCTGGATGTTTTAACATCTGCTTCCACTAAAGTGATATCGCAGACTTAAGGCTACTAGCACCATTGGCGAGACAACATCTCGAGCAACGGCTACACCTCCTCGTTCAATGATTTTGAAGGTGGGTTCTTTAAACAAAAGTAAAGACTAAGATGACGACAGCTGATTAAGAATACAATCGGGAAAGTCAAATAACTCTTGTTAGTTGAATTGTTTACATAGACATTGCCGGTGTAGCAATAGTGCAAAATACAAGTTTGTTGGTTTAACAATACATCTGATTTATAAATAGGATTTAAACATAATACATCATAATTAGTTACACATACTATTACATAGATATGGACACGATAATATGTTTATATATAATAACACTGTGGAAAATGGTCTCAGCGTGCGTGGTACAAGCGTGTTGGAAACAACAGAATCGTGCTGTAGTCTTCCCCCCATCGTTGCCAATGATCGCTTTTGCTAGGTCCTTATACCTCTGTCAGTCCGTGGTGGCATCCTTACTGTGCTGCTACGGCGACGGAAAATATCGCCATAAGCGTAGTAAAAGCATGGTGGAAACGCCAGAAATCATGCTGTGGTCTCCACGGTCGCCAATGATCGCCAAATCACGGCGTTTGTTTCGAGCATGTTCAAAACAAACGTCAAGGTTCTGCGATCATTCCTGGAAAGGTGCGAGAAAGCGCCTATTTTCAAGCTTGTATTTTTTGGGGGCATTTTCTTGTGCGGTGTTCACGTTTACCGGCGACCTTGTGCATTTTCTGGTTGCCGTACGATCGCCGGAGCGCAATAAGGACGAATCTGGTACGTAAGGGTTATCGACTGAGACAGAGGGGTTCAAGTTAGATGAACACCCGAGCTCGTGCAAAGTTCAATGCACGGGCGCGGGTGTTTATCTAACTTGACCCCGAGGTCAAGGTCGATAACTAACTTACACACTGGATTCTTTGTGTAAGAACTTGAACGAGTGAATGAAAATGGACGAATACGAAAGAGGCGCATGTTTATCACAGACCCTTGTTTTACCAATTCGTCTATAACAGGTACCAATATGCATTATTTTGCACGTCATATATTGTTGTTTACTCAGCAAATTGGGGAGTGGGTAAATAACTGAATATGTGTATACCGGTTTATTTACGATGCATACAAATCAGATTATTCAAATGTCAAGTTTTTGAAAAACAATTTTAAGAAAGTTGAAATTGGTATATGAATAAATGTCCGATGCGTGCGCATTGTGTCATAAGGTCTGCCATTCACTCAACTGGTGTGGTTTCGATTCCTCGGTTGTACGTGACACGGTGTAGGGCCTCCGGTTTCCTCCGGCTGCTAAAGACCCCCACGTCGAGTGAACGTTAAATCCCATTTCTCTCTCTTCTTACCGACAAAAGAAAAAATATGCGATACCCCTTGTTGACTGCCCGGACTACTTAGCTGCTATAGACGTATGTTTCGTTGCCTAGCAATCTATCTTTAAAATCCACGACAGGCCAATGAATAATTGGTGCGAATGGGGTATGCTGCATTGGCTGGAGTACGATTTACATTCGCGAATTGTCAGCCACAGAACAAACTATCTATGTGCGAAAAATAAACATCATGTGTGATGATGTAGGATTGGTATTTTACAAGATGACAATTATCTAAAAAAGAAATGTTCACACAGAAATTTACCCCAATTCGCTAAGTTTTGTGTATTTGTTTCTTATGCTGTTGGTTGCGTTTTCTAGGTAATGGTATTATTTCACAATCTACTGTGAAAAAATATTTATTTATTGTTTTATCTACATGTACGTATTTATCTTTTTAAAATTAACACGGAGTTGCTTGTTATTGCTAATACACAGTGTACGCACGAAAATGCGCGGTTGTGTCTGTTTTGACAATCACCGGGTTTGTATGTTGGAGTGTTCATTTATATGTTGGGGTGTTCATTTATATGAACACCCACTTTTCATCAGATGATCACCCGTGTACGTGCTAAAACAACACAATACAGGTTGATCAGTAACTTGAACACCCGAGTCAGAACAAAGGGTCCAGTGTGTAAGTGCAGATACGCTCAGTTACGTTCAACACGGTTGCTACAACTGATCAATCGTAGTGCGAGTCGTGACAGTGGGGACATCGTTTATTTTGAGCATCTGGTCCGAATAGTTGTGAGAACGCGGTTTTTGTCAAGTTTATATTTTGTGGGGCATTTGCCGGTGACCATAAGCATTTTCTGGTCGCCGCTGCGTAATAAGCACGCCACTTGGTCTGGTTGGGGCATTATAATATTATATCGTAATATGACTCTTGTTCATCTATCGTATCGTAATGTGACACTTGTTCATCTATCGTATCGTAATGTGACACTTGTTCAGATGTTGTGTCGAAGTGTGGCACTTGTTCACCTATTGTGTCGTAATGTGACTCATATTCAGCTATTGTGTCGTACAAGTTAGAGTCATCACCAGTCTTCTCTTGTGATATACTTTTACTCTGAATAGGTGGCTCCTTTTGCATGGAGGTGCCGAGTTTTGTCTTTCTTCTTACACACCTGATAATGAAATATTTACATAGGGTAAAGCTGTGTGAGAGCCACGGGGGGTAAGGTGGGTTGGGATGGCCTAGTGTGTGGCGCCTCGACTTATAGCTGGCAAGTCACCATGGCTTGGGTTTGTGGTTTCGATCCCTGATGTGAGCGTATGTGGCTTGGACATAGGGGCACCTTCTCAACCTCGTTGGTTGACTCCAGGTACTCCGGTTTCTCCCACACGAAAGACCCCTGCGCGGACGTTAACACCAAGTATAACAACAAAGCCTGGTAAAACGCCGGCTCATCTGCCCGGAGGTCGCGTGTTCGATCCCAACATTGGCCGCGAAAGACCATCGGGATTTTCCGGTGTGGGATTGAGGGCCTGAAAACGTCAGCTGTCTAGTCGTTCTGATATGACGAGGTACGTGTAAACCTTGGCTTGCACGTAAAAGATCCCTTGGCGTTATATGAACCATTATGTCACCGGGACAAATGGCGTAGTTTCGATTATCGACTGGTATCTGACATGGAGTGGGGTCACTTGAGAATGATGAGGGACATTGTGCTCGGACAGCATTTGGATTCTAAGCATTAAGCCTCGCTCTACTGCCCCCAACACTTCTAAAGGTTCCTACGCGCATGCAAAATATGTTAGTCCCCAAATGACCTAGTTTGTGTCGACATGAACCCAATAGCAAGCTGACGATGATGTACAATTATATTCAGACAGGTTATTGACCAAGGCCCACACAAGTACGCGCAACGGGGGCGGGGGCGGGGGTCGGCGCGTGTCCGAGGGGGTCTAGGGGGCTTCTACCCCCAGGAAAATTTGGAAAATTGACAACCGCAAACTCATTTGCAGGTAGACAGATGGGTCCAGTCCGGCACTGAATATATTATATACATGTACATGTATACGTATATATCTTACCATGTAATGAATACCAGAAATATCACCACAGCAACACCGATTAATATCCATATGTACAGGTCATATTTCACTGTAAAATATTAATTTAAACCACGTTGGTGATAATATGTGACTCGAGACAAAAACAATGAAAACATGAAGATAAATTTGAATGATATTGATATAAAACATATCAAACTTTGATTTTAAGATCAGATTCAGATCACACAGTATCGACAAAAAAGAAAGATGTATTAAAATCTAAATATACGATGACAGAGTAAAAACATATGGAGGTCATATGTGGCCACCGTCTGTAAACCGAAATCTTTTCGGGCCTTTCAAGTGCTGTCCCCCTAAAACTCACCGAGTCTGTATGCCTATGGTGGTATCACAGACAAGACCTAGGAGAGCGGAATTAGCAGATAATGATTTTGCAATCTTCCCACTTGCGACCCCGGGCTAAGGATTGGTTGAGAAAGAGAGAGAGAGAGAGAGAGAGAGAGAGAGAGAGAGATAAAGAGAGAGTGTAAAAAACGAAACAAAATATAGATTTGTAGTTCAATCAGATTGCTAATTACTCAAAAACAATAAGGTACGGCCACATTAATTCACACATCGTATATACATGTTTATCACCAAATAACACATTTGACAGTAGATATCGCTTGTATGATAAATTACATAATCTACTGCGATATCTCCTTAGGAGATATCGCTTTACATGAATTTGATTGGTCAATCAAAAAGGAACTACTTTTTTTTTATTATAAAGAAACCACTTATTTTAAATAAAAAGTGACTTTTTTTTTGTAAAAAAGAAACTATTTTTATTTAATTGACCTTGAATGAAATACTGGGTCAATATATAGGACTTTGAAATAGCTAAACCGCTGTCAAAAAACTGATGTATCACTACGCTGTAATGTATTTTAGATTCAGTAAAAGTGAAATCTATACCAAAGAATTATTTTTATTTATTTGTGCATGTAAGAAAGGATTGGGTGATAAATAAAATCTCCAACTCGTGTTTTTTGATATCAAAAAATATCAACACTCGTTGATAAAGTAAAAAAAACTCGGCAGAGCCTCGTTTTTTTCACTTTATCAACTTGTGTTGATATTTTTTGATATCAAGAAAGACTGGTAGGAGATTCTCTATATATCAACCAGATTTATCATTGAATATATAATAATATTAATAATAGGATTCATATATAGCGCTAAACTCCAAACAATAAAGGGGAGAGAGAGAAAGAGAAATGTGGTGCAACACCCAATCGACACAAACTAGGTCATTTCGGGATTAACATATCTTTTAATTTATTTCAATAATTTCCTTGCGCACAGGGGTCTTTAGCAGTGGGAGGAATCCACGAGGTTGGACAGGCGACCATGTTCCTTGTCTCGTACAACCCAGGCCAAACAATAAAGTCTGTACAAAGCGCACAGAAAGTCAATTCTAAGCTACTTTAGAGTTTATTCTTAATATTTAAAATACTTAGATTTAAATGGTGAAAAAGTTAGACCAGATTTTAACGCTAAAGGGAGGGCATTCAACCCCCCCCCCCCCTTAGCCCCAGTGACTTAGTTGATTTTCATTTTCGTTTGCTTTGTTACTGTTGTAGTTCACATATCTGCTCTTTAATAGATGCTATAAACATGATTTTCGCATTGTCTCCACCAATCAATCCAAGGTTGTGACGTATTACCCTTTGCTCCAATGTACCCCCCCCCCCACTCTCGACCAATTCCTGGATCTGGGCCTGTGTAATATAATGTTGAAATTGGGATCGAAGAGGTCGTATTTACCAGTAAAGATTAACAAGTTCATTTAAATACGAAGGAGCATTTTTATGAAGGCTTTGATACACAACTGTTAAAATAACAAAAACGAAATGAAATGGGGTTTATCGTCCTTCTATTTTGTTCCGACTGGGTTAATGAAGACGAGTAGTTAAAATTACAAACCAGGACATTGAAGTTGTTGATTACACATCGTGGACCTGATAGCTTTACCAGAGCAGTTACTTCCCCCATTAGCTGGGGCAGGATTATCACACTTCCTGGTCCGCGTTTTACTACCTCCACCACATGAAACAGAACAGCTATCATATTCAGACCAATTACTCCAACTTCCATCAGTCGCTGTAACGACAAATGTTTAGTTGATAATATTTGATGTGTGTGCGATGGTGTGTGTGTGTGTGAGTGAGAGAGAGGGGCTTATCTTTTCCCAGTAAGATCACAGCATCATAGTAACATGTTTAAGGGTGAATCTTGCGTTTTGGTTGGCCAATTAAACACTACCAGTTGGACAATAATTGCTTTTGAATTATTTTCCACGCTGTGCCCGTGGTTATGCCTGACAACGGTAATATTTTGATCTAAGATTCCCGAGATGCTTGCACTCAATCAAAATGCGATTAACTGTCACAGGTACTTGGCAGTGTTCACATTTCAGTTGAGGCTCTCGCTTTAAGATAAAAAAAATATGTGTTAAAAAGTATGAACAATGCGTGAGCAACACAAAACAACTTCATCTCCCCCGTTGGTTGGATCTCCAGAAGTTTGACCAATCTCACATGAAATGAAATGAAATGGGTTTAACGTCCAACTCTTCTTCTCATAACCTGAGCTAATGGAAGACGGGCATACGCCATTCAGTGTGCTATGAGGGAAATTTTGCCCGGACAGTGGCGCTACGGCCTACTCTTATATCGAACTCCAACTGCCAAGGGATATCTTTACATCCCATCCGAACGACTGGACAGCTGTTATTGTCAGGCCCTCTGGCCTGCATCAGTGACAAGAGAAACCATGCCGGAAAATATGGATGAACTTTCCCGGCCAATGCAGTCTAGCGAGTCAGCGTCTTACCGACCAATCTCCCAAGAGGGGCTTGATGTGACGTAGTTTATTACTGCCAGCAAGACCATTGCCATAAATGAAATTGTTTAATCCCTATAATAAAGATCAACTATTGATATTGATGAATTACAAATTTATTTACCTCTACAATCACATTCCACCTCAATAGAATAATAAGAATCTATAAATACATCAATAAACATGAGTCAATTAACAGTAAATAATGGAACTCGATTGTCACAGGTAGACATTTTAGCTTGAAATTGGTATTTGCGACGACGAAGGAATCTGATAGGCGCCCAAGCTGGGCTTGTATCCAGTCTAAATTAGTGCCGAAATATGTCGGGTATTTACACAAAGGTCTTGATAAGATGTACGTAGTTAAAACGTGATCAAGCCTTCTATTGAAGGAGGTGTATTCTAAACTTTCGAGTCCAGAGACAAGAAGTGTAGCTATTAACAAATTTACAAGTTTCTATGTTTCAAAGGGCAGTGAGTACTACGGCATACTGAGTAGATAATAGAAACAACCACTCGGCAAATCTCGATATATTACGGAACCTACATCTAGTCTCGGCTGTATGACGAATTCCGCCATATTGGAACTACTTTAAAGGTCCCGGATGAAACATGGCTGCGCCCTTGGTGTCTTGGTACTACTTTAAATGTCCCGGATGAAACATGGCTGCGCCCATGGTGCCTTGTGTGTTTATAATAACATCAAGTTTTCCTGTTAAAGTAAACCGGTAGCCGCATCGCAAATGTATGGGCGTAGGTACATATCATTTACTGTCATACAGCTGAGACTAGATGTAGGGTCCGAAACGTTCCGGAATCTGTTGAGATTTGCCGAGTGAGAAACAACAAATCGACAGGCACGTGACAAGTGAAGGTCTCAAAGGGTCAAATATCAGAGATCAAAGGTGAAAGATATCAAATATTAATTAGTAAAGATGTAATAAAATAAATCTAGAACTAAGCGCAGAGATACCACAGACAACAAAATGTTGTCCATTGGATAAGTCTGCATATAAAATAATTCTGGATATACTATATACCGAAAACACCGGAAAATACCAAAACTCACCGGAAAATACCAAAAACCCACTGGAAAACAACAAATTATACTAAATACCGGAAAACACACCACATACAGGAGAACACACTGAATTCCGGAAAACACACTAAATACCAGAAACACCCTAAATAGGCAATCCGGAGTCTGGTCCTCTGGAAAACACCGGAAAAACCTAACCCTAATCCCACGCACACCGAGGACCCGGAAAAAGCTAACCCTAACCCTACATGGTTTTCTCCGCGGTTTTTCTGTGTTTTCCAGTATAAAGTATTGCCGAAGTAATTCTATAAAGTATATAGAAGCCTTACCCAGGAATCCCAGCCATATGACATCATCATTACTGGCGACCATGTTGTTAAACATTATTCTAGCCTTATTATTTACACTACTCGAATTGTAGCCTATAAATACCTCATCATCCTTACACGTGTAGACAGGTTCATCGTCACGTGTTACTGTTACCCTGTTACAGGATTCTCCACTCAAATAGATGTAATAAAGGTAAATGGAGATGTCATCTCCTCTACTGCTGAATATATCACAGGAACATGTCAAACCCTTTATTGTTAAATCTTTACCACTATAATACAGGCTGAATAGGCTCTCACCAGATAGTGTTGTTGTGGTCATGATATTATGGACCCTTTTCTCTGTAAAATATGTTAAATATGCCCTCATCAGATAGTAATTTGGTCGTCATGATATTATGGATCCTATTCGCTGTAAAATATTATTTAAATATGTTCTCATCATTTTTGTTGACATGATAAAGGATCCTATTCTTGTAAAAGTCCAAAGCAATGTCAAATATCTGTTTGGTTTTCAACGGCAATATGATTAAACAGGAGTTCGAGAATGCGTCTGCAGATGAAACTGGTTGGAAGTCAGTCAAGTTAAAATTCAACCGGAGAGCATGGGTTGAGTATATTGGTACTGGAGAAAGAATCCGTACAGAACAGAATGTTGGCGTCATTAGAACCTCTGGCGTCCCTACGACCTTTACTAGCATATGCATCGATAATGACACGTTCACAGAAAAAGTAATAGTCTATATAATTATAACCACACATAAAGTCTACTTACCACGTTCACAGAAATAATAATAGTGCATATAATTATAACCACACATAAGTCTACTTACCACGCATACAGAAATAATAATAGTGTACATAATTATAACCACACATAAAGTCTACTCACCCCGTTCACAGAAATAGTAATAGTGTATAAAATTATAACCACACATAAAGTCTACTTACCATGTTCACAAAATAGTCTATAAAATAATACAGCCGCCCATAGCGTCTACTTACCACGTTCACGGGCATAAAATAATAACCTCACCTATAGTCTACTTCCCACGTACACAGACATAATAATAGTCTATATAATTATAACCACACACAATTATAACGTTCACAGAAATAGTAATAATGTATATTATAATGATAACCACACATAAAGTCTACTTACCACGTTCACAGAAATAGTAATAGTGTATCTAATTATGGCCACACATAAAGTCGACTTACCAAGTTCACAGAAATAGTAATAGTGTATATAATGACACGTTCACCGAAATAGTAATAGTCCAAATAATGATAACCACTCATACAGTCTACTTACCAAGTTCACAGAAATAGTAATATTCTATATAAATATAGCGACATATAAAGTCTACTTACCACGTTCACAGAAATAATAATAGTGTATATAATGATAACCACACCTCAAGTCTACTTACCACGTTCACAGAAATAATAATAGTCTATATAATGATAACCATTATTATCAGGGAAAGGAGAGGTAATAGAACAAGACTGTTGATAAGAACAGTTTTTATAAACAAGTAGACTATCCGGTCCACTCATAGGTTCTTCTGTATCATCAGTACTCTTTGTACAGCATGGACTACTTTCACATTCGTTTTTATCTTGTACTCGTGGACACGTGGTAGGTGGTGGTTTAGTTAGGTAGTATAAGTCTGATATATATATATGTTCTGTTACAGGACAAATCAGCGTATGATTAGTACATGCTGAGTCAGCAGGATAATAACAACCAGATACTCTCTCTTCACCCAAAGCCCGATCGTGCATCATTACTAGAATAAAGCAATTATAGTGTGATTAGTATGTTATCAGTCAACGCCCTGTTTCTCGAACATACGCCATCAGAACGAAAAGAGACTACCCCTGCTAGTCACTCCGTCCTGCACCACCGACAAACAGAAACCGCCGAAATATCTTGTGGAAATCTATTGGAGAACTATTGGACAAAATATGCGCCTTTCTAGTCACCCCGATCATATTGCAGTGGCTAAGTGGTTTGCTTCCTAACCTGGAGGTTCCGGTGCTTCCTGAGAAAAATCATTGGGATTCCCAGCGTGGTTCTCCTCCGGCAGTGGTGGATAGCGTAGGGTCTGGTAAGTCACGACGTTCAGTCTTAGAGGCAATATTTGTCTCATAGCAAACTTCAAGTCTCGATTATCCATTTAATCATTAAATCGAGAAGGAAAATTATGCAGTAAATCTAATCATAATCCACCAAATGTCGCAGGCTAGCGATGCGATCGAGAGTTGATTATGACCTAGATATGTTAAGCAATTCACTCCAATGTTGAAATCAATGACAAAAATACCTCAATCTTTAGCCAATAACTGAAATACCCGACTGAAATACCTGAATCGTAAATCCATACCTGGCTGAATTACCATTGACACTACAAGAAATGTTTTTACTAACATCCACATGATCGCCTTCATCTGAAACAGAAATACTTTGTTTACATCTTGACGCACGCTATCGTAATTGGCCTTACTGGGGTGTTTATCCTCAAGTCGGTAATAACGAGGTCACTTTGAGACTAATACACAGGTCAGTTGTATTTAAAATATTCACTGGCACATAGTCGTCTTTTTCTGTCACATACAAGCGGGGAATCGAAACCACGCCAGTTTACTCATCTTTCAAGAGTGAGAGTGAGAGTGAGTGAGAGTGAGTGAGAGTGAGAGGGTTTAATGTCCACTCAACACTCAACACAACTAGGTCATTTCGGGACTAACATATGGTTTTAATTTTATTTCAATAATTCGCTTGCGCATAGGGGTCTTTAGCAGTGGGAGGAAACCGGAGTGCACGGAGGAAACCCACGAGGTTGATAAGGCGACCCTATCTTCATGTCACATACGCTCACACCAGGGCTCGAAACCATAGACGCAAACCAGAGGTGACCTCATCTTTCAATATGTTTAATATATATCTTAAGAGATGAAATAGGCCTTTATTGATATGATATTTTACAACATAATACATGTTTATGAGATCTTAAACTTAATGAATGAATGAAATGGAGTTTAATGGCACGTCAGCTCCAACCGGGTTATATGGATTAAACTTAATCTATCTTTTAGCTACACCCATCTTTGTGTTACACATTTACTGTTATGGCATCTTTAAAATGTAATGTATCTTAATTTGAGTTACATTTATGACATCTTTTAAGGTTTTTTTTAAAAAAAAAAAAATAAGCTACATATACAGCCCATTACATTACATTATTTATAGATTTACTTACGTCCTTCTTATAAGCTGTATTACCAGGTATTACTTAACACCAATTAAAGAATTACCACGCTTTCCCATTATTGTTTGTATTAGCTGTAGTACCAGGAACTCGTTTACATCAATTAAAGAAATACCATGTTTTTCTATGGTTTTAATTAGCTGAATTATCAGGAACTAGTTTATATCAATTAAATAATTTACAATATTTTTGTATTGTTGTTTTAATTACCAGGAACTAGTTGACACCAATTAAAGAATTGCCACGTCATACTATTGCTGTTCCTATTAGCTGCCGTACCAGGAACTAGTTTACGCCAATTAAATACTTACCATGTTATACTGTTGTTGTTTTAATTAGCTGTATTACCAAGAACTAGTTGGTATGTATTAAAGAATTACCAGATTGTACTTACAATGAGCTAGTTCTGTTGTTCTATCTGTGGTGATATATAGAAGAATGAACCGATCAATATCGGTGTAGAATCAGGATGCAGCCAAACCCGTGTAAAATATATTTGCTTTTGATTGACAGAGATTATATTTCTGTTATGAGTATTGGACGTGAGGTGCAATTGACACATATAGGCCACTTGTTAAACGCCCTCCTCCATCGATAGTTATATCGTACACAAGTTTTTAACTTAGCGCACTTGCTGGGGTCTTCCTATGGGAGGAAAACTAGAAGTCCCGGAGTAAACCCACGAGATTAAGACGGCACCACATATATCTAGATTTCATGTAGGTGGTGATAAAACAGTAGTGCTGGCTACAAAACATGATTGTGTTCAACGGTAGAGTCCGGCACTTGACTTAAACTACCATTTCCCGGATTTTGGAGGTGGTCTATAATCATGTTGGCGGGAGAACGTGTTTATTGGATTGGGAAACCGAACCGTACTTACCGTTTCTCTTGCTCCGCCCACCCTTCAAGAGAGGAGAGAGAAAAATGGGGTTTAACGTCCACTCAACACAGACTAGGTCATTTTGGGACTAACATATGGTTCAATTTTATTTCAATAATTCGCTTGCGCGTAGGGGGTCTTTAGCAGTGGGAGGAAACCGGAGTGCCCGGAGGAAACCCACGAGGTTGAGAAAGCGCCCCTATCTCCATGCCACATACGCTTACACCAGGGCTCGAAACCACAGCCGCAAGCCAGAGGTGAGCGGCAAGCTAGAGGACGAAGCGCGGCACTCTAGAACACTAGGCCACCCCCCACCCTTCAAAAATTAAGGCATGACTCTGCAATGTGCAGAGTAAGGGAAGGGTTGGATGGCATGAAATTGGATTTAACGTCTTACTGTTAGTAGCACTCGTAGTAAAAATTCGACGATGGATGGCAGATAGAAAAGCCTAGATAAATTGAACCAAATAGCACTTTGCTAACCGTGTGCTCTTCTTTATTAGCACAGTTGGTGGATAAGAGAATTGCTGATGTATTAGAATATGACGCTATAATATATTTATCAATGATCCCTGAACAGATAATATTTGATCTATGAAACATGACAACTTGTGTTTTATTAAAGTTTAAGAACGGCTGATTAGAAATATGAGGACTTTAACGTCGTACTGTTCTGCTCCGAACTGGGATAATATAAGACAGGCAAACGCCATACAGTGTGCTTTTATGAAGGGAAATTTTGTTCGGACAGCGGACCTACGGTCTACTCTTATATCGAATTCCAATTGTCAAAGGATCTTTTACGTACAAGCCAATGTGTACACGGCACCACATGTTTTCGTCGCGTCCGAACGACTAGAGAGCTGCCCTTGTCAGGCTCTCCGTCCTGCATCACTGACAAGAGGGGACCACGCCGGAAAATCTGGATGAACTTTCTCGCCCAAAACAGGGATCGAACACTCGATCGCTAGGCTAGAGAGCCACGGTGTCCCCGGGTTTTATTAAAGTTATTAAGGTGTAGGCTGATTAGATGAAATAGCACAATATAATATTTTATATATTAAACATGGCGGCTTAGTTTTTTTATTTGAGATAATACGGTCATATGAGTTGCAAAAAAACATTTTGATATTCAATATCTATAGCATAAAATAGGTTTTGAAACACCGGTCTTTAATTACAGATAAATATTAACTTTTAACACAATAACTGTCAGTTGTTTTAATGTCATCAGATCAACCTTTGCCGTTAATTGAAGACATTTTAAGCACACTCTTTTCGAGTGCAAACAGCATCTCAAGGACATACGATAAAAATATTTCTGTTGCCAATCGTTAAATCAATTATTTGCCCAACCGGGTCTGTATTGTAAACTACTAGACTTTTTAAAAGAGAAAAATTTTATCGACAATTTTAATATGAAATATATTATATATCATCTTGGTTTTCATTTTTAAAATATGTGTGTACATGAAGTTGTGATTTCATTTTTAATTGTTTAATTCATTTTTTTTGTTTGTGTACATACATTCTTTGCGATATTATATAGTTGTCTCTTCACCATATGTTCGGAGCAATATAGCCCTGTTGAACCTGTGTCAATGAGTCAACTGGTGTGTGTGGTTTCGAATCCCCGGTTGTACGTGACAAGGAGTAGGATTTTCTCTAGGTACTCCGGTTTCCTCCCACTGCTAAAGACGAATTATTGAAATAAAATTAAACCATATGCTAGTCCCGAAATGACCTAGTTTGTGTCGAGTGGTCATTAAACCCCATTCTCTCTCTGTCTGTCTGTCTCTCTCTCACTAACCACTATTATGTTATATAATTACCTCTCTCTCTTTATCTCTCCCCCCTCTCTCTCTACCTCTCTCTCTCTCTCAGTTGGATCTGACGTGCCATAAAACTATATTTCATTCATCCATTCCATTAAGTTTGACAGCCAATAGAACTATTGATATGAACACATGCAAAATGGCAACTATGTATTTTCAGGGCAAAGCATAAAATATGTTTTATGTTTATGATGTTGTTTAATGGTTATGGTACATGGTATTATGATATCGATTAACCAGCTTCAATATAATAGCAAAACTGTATCATGTGTAATTTTAGAACAGATCAACTTATTTAAAACCCTTTTGCTTGATCTCAGTCACGATATCTATTGCCTACAAACTTTACCAAGACATTGCAGAAGATGGAAACGGTAGGTGTGAAATATGACAACAAATTAGGATTGATTAAAAAACATAGAGATACATTTTACAATACACAAATTAAGTAGAACTGACAATGGAAATGGATTTTTTGAAAATGTCAATTCTTAAATTAATATCATCGGCGTTGACGTCTTGTTTTATGTCCAGTTACCTCCCTTAGAGCTTGTTCATGAAAATGTAAAATACCGGGTAATCTAACCATCCCGACATATATTTGTAGAATATTTGTCCTAATGATAGAGACTACTAGTTCCACGGCGTTTCAATCTATCTTCTGAGAATTAATCAGGCCCGGATCCAGGATTTTGTCGAGGGAGGGGTAATAATCGGGTTTGGTGTACTCCCCAGCGGAGATAATGCGAAAATCATGTTTATATCATCTATTAAAGAACAGATATGTGAACTACAACAGTAACAAAGCGAATCAAAACGAAAATCAACTATGTCACACTGGGGCTGACGGCGGTGGGGTGTTGGTGGCACGCCCCCTGCCCCCCCCCCCCCCCCCAACTGGATCCGCGCCTGTTAATCTCTATGTCGTGATCATTTTGACTACACGAACTACAAGTTTGATCAAAGAGAAAGAGAGAGAAATGGGTTTAACGTCCACTCGACACAAGATCGGTCATATCGGGATTAAGATAAAGATATGCTTCAATTTCATTTCAATAATTCGCTTGTGCGTAGGGGTCTTTAGCAATGGGAGGAGAACCCGGAGAAAACCCACGAGGTTGCACAGGCGTCGTCACGCCTTGTCACGTACAACCGGGGATTCGAAACCACGCCAATTGACTCAATGACAGGCTTTATGATACAGCGCACACGTGCTAACCATTCGGCCATCACCGCCCCCCCCCCCTATATAACAGATTTGGTCTAACAACATGAAATGTGGCTTTGTGACACGTCAGCTCTAACCGGGCTATATTGCGTCAAACATAACATAACACTATTTGTATCAATGAATAATCAATACATGTATTGTTCTCTTCGTATATAATCTATCACCTCTTTATGTAGTCTGTTTAAACAGGAAATAAAAGCAGTAAGAAAACAAATGAAGATAATCTTATCGATGATGATTTAGTGCCGGTAATCGATATTTAATGTGTACACGAGACCTTGCAAGATAATGTCACACTTTTTCTCCCACATTTATAACTATATAGACTTTAGCTGTTGAATAAACCATTTCGGAAGTTCTTTTAAATCATTTTACATTTTGTGTCTGATGGAAATGATAAGTGTTTTAGTAAAAGTTCTAGGATGGACTTCGGCTCTTCTGATTTACGACAAGCAGTCAGGTAATTATATAAAATAATAGGAGGGGGAAATACGGGGTTTGACGTCCCCTCTACACAAACTAGGCCATTTCGGGACTAACACATAGTTGAATTTAATAATTTCACGTCATTTTCTTTTCTAGCCAATATGTTTGCGGATATATCTTCAAGTTTACCTCAAGAGATTAGAATGATAGTTGTGGACTACGACAGTCAACCAGATGTGGTTACTCCGCTGAAACAGATGGATACAACTCAGAACCACGACCATTTTAATGTTATATTGATGTGTACCATAGATTGTATACTAACCGTACTCAATCAGGTATAGGCCTAAAGAAAGACCTGTAATAAGCAGATTTTGCTCTTGCATAATGCTATTTTAATTCAGATTATGTGTTCAATTATTCTAGGGCACCTAATGCCTCAACATACATTATGCAAGAGCTTAACCTGCCTATTGCAGCTCTTTCTTTATTAGACATTAATTAACTTATCCAGATCATAACCAACTCTTGATGCCAACGTTCGTCTGCGATATTTACTGGATTAGGATCCGATTTGCTGATCATATTTTATTTATGATTTGATCCTGAAATGTATAGTCGAGACTATGGTTTTTTTTAGCGTCCCGCCTTTAGTAATGATAATCGAGGCTAGGCCGAAAATTCAATAACTAAAATCTCGGTTCAGAATGGATCAGTTTTAACTATTAAAATGAGAACTGGTAGCTCTTTTTTTAATCTTCCTTATTGTATCTTTAAGTAATTTGGATCTTATGGTTTCGCAATAAGACGACACCGCACGCTAGATCATTGATGTGGCAGAGCGTTCATTTATGATTTCTGATTTAAGATCCATAACATTGACAACGTATTTTAGAATATTGGGTCATTGGACAATATGCGTTATATACATTTAAAACAAATTATAACCCAGGTTCGTATAACTGCTACACACATAATTGGCCATTTATTGACTAAAATGCATTTATAAAAACACTATAAATACCGAGAAACGCTCACGGCCATTCCGAACTCAATTTAATATCACCGAGCTACATTTTACACTGAACCATTTACAATTAAAGCTCCAATAGCATTTTTTTAAGTTATATTTTTAAAATATATTAAAATAAAGCCCCAAAATAGATTGTACCTATAAACAGTCCTACCTTGTTAAAGAATAATCCTATTAATCCTGTAATTCACTATTGCCAGTTGAGAAATTGGCAAAAATATCATTTTCAACTTCAAATTCAAACGTTTGAAGATGGCCGTCCATGGAGAGGAATGGGAAAACAAGGGAGGTAATTGGTTAACTATTTCCTCAATCAATCGGTGTCTGCCCAAAAAATTTTGCCCAGGACCGTATAATAGTGAGTTGACAACCTTTTGAGCAAAAAACATAGAAATAATTATGTTTTGACTTTCTTAGAAAATATGAAATTGGAACTTTAAATAAATATATTCTGTGGTTTATATAATAATTAACTCCACATGAAGGCAGTAAAAATATAGATAGTAAATCACATCGATTGACATAATATATTTACTTTAGTAGCTAAGCAACCATCTGAAGAATTATGAGTAAAAACCTTGGATGCACTTTTCATTTATTGTTATTGTATACAAAATAGGTCTGGGTCCTGTTTCTCGAAATCTTAACTAAAGACAAAATCCAAATTTTAGTAGATATTTCAATTTCGATTGCTTGAGCACTATAATCAATCTAATAATATCCAATCAAATTGCTAAAATTTGGATTTTTATCTTAGTTAAAATTTCGTTGAACAGGCCCCTTGTTTAGAAGATTATATTTTATACATGACGTTAGGTAGGTCGTCACAAATTTCACCCCCCATTCTTTATCTCCGGAACAGTAATAGAACAATGTAGGGTGTTTAACGACTTCATATTATGCTGATATCACAGGCATACCCAGTTTATGTGAAAGCTAAATCTCGCATGCGCCATGTAGTGTCTTATGGTGGTATTTTGCCCGGGCAGCGGCACTACGACCTACTTTTGTTTAGAATTCCGCCAATGTGTACACGGGACCTCCGTTTTTCGTCCAACCCGAACGACTAGACATCCTTTCTTTTCAAACCCCCTTTTCTACACCACTAACAAAGGGATACCACACCGGAAAATCGTGATGACCTACCTCGGTGAACCCCGATGACCCCCGTTCAGTTGAAATAGTACATTTGTAAGTGTCCATGTTTATAGTGGAGTAAATGCAACCAGTCGTGTCAGCCTGTCGATGTTTTCCGGGCAACTAGCCATGCTTCTGTCCCCCCATGTAGATATTTCTAGTTCATTATTCGGTGTAGCTGAGTCTGCCTGTATTAAGTCATTCGGCGGGGTGGGGGGGAAGAAATGGGAGTTAACGTCTACTGGACACAGTCTAGGTCATTTCGGGTCTAACATATGTTCAATATAAACTCATTCAATTCAACCACTACTTTACGGGTTATAATATAATGTTGATATTTACAGTCGGATGGATACGAAAAGAATTTTGATAGCTTTACGTCCTTCAAACACAGATCAAGATGGCTGATAATAATGGAGGAATTGAACGAATCAGATTTTTATAATTCTTCACTGGATCATATTACAGTCATCAATCCAAGACAGTTAGAGAAACTGAACTACGGCAATGACCCAACCAAGGTAACGTTTCTTCCATGTTCCTAGAGCAACGACTGCGAGTTGTACAACATCTGCACGTTGCTACACTACTTCACAATTCCCGAACTTATAGCGTCCAATCAGAGGTTGGGACAATGCGACCTCCAGGGAAACCATGACATTTTACGAACCCTGAACCTGGCAACTCGAATATCAAAGGTAGACATTTTAGCTGGAAAGTGCGAGACTTGGTATTCGTGATAACCGAAGAATCTTGTATGTACGTAGTTAAAGTGACATTAAGCCTTCTATTGAAGATGCGTTTATCCGGGTAAAACTTGAGTTTACAATCCGACCTGCCCAAAATTGTTTTATTAACAAGAACGATGAAGCCTAATATTAGTGAGTGGTTATTGCCCTTATCAACGAAACTTTATTATATCTGTTAGGGGAGTGGGGTGGATGGTCGATGGTTAGTGTTTGCGTGCTGCATCATAAAGTCTGAGATTGAGTCAACTGACGTGATTTCCATTCCCCGGTTGTGCGTGACAAGGAGTAGGATTGCCTGTCCACCCTCGTGGGTTTACTCCGGGTCCCCCACTGCTAAAGACCCCTACGCACATACACATTTTTGAAATAAACTTAAACCTTATTTTAGTCGCGAAATGACATTTGTGTCGAGTGGTCGCTAAGCCCCATTTCTCTCCCTTTCATTCTGGATGACTTTTTTATCAGTACAATTATGGTTTTTAATGTTTTGTTATTCATATTTCTAGATCGACGCCGACTTCCATCAGTTGATGTGGCGATCTGGTCGACAACGAGAGTTCAGTAAATTGAGTCGTAATTGTTTAGAATTGAATGAGGATGTTGTTTTCCCGAATCTGAAATATACGTTAAATGGAATACACTTCAGGGTGGGGAGTAAGGAGGTATTTACATAGTATGTTTATTTCACCTACCCATGTGTGTGTGTGTCGAACAACTACTGTCTAGTCGTTCGGATGGGACGAAAAACCGAGGTCACATGTACATATTGACGTGTACGTAAAAGATCCCTTGGCAGTTGGAATTCGATATAAGGGTAGCATAGCACAGTTCATTTCATTTCATTTCATTTATGCTATGATTAAGATACACCAGAATCAAGAAATGACCTTATTTGGTAATTTAACGATATGTGAATTATTGATACTGACATTATGTTCTGTCTAGTGGTCTGGCATTGTCTCAAGTGGCGTGGTTTTGGTCCTAAGGAAAAGGGTCGCATGCACAAAACCCTGTGGATTCTCTCCGGGTTTTCCCCGAATGCTTAAGAATGAATGAATGAAATATCGTTTTATGGCACGTCAGCTCCAGACAGACTATTTTGCGCCAAACAGGCAAAATTAGATCACAAAATTTTACATGCATAAATAAAAATAATATCTCAGTATATCAAATTTAAACATGAAAAACATTCTTTTATGTGTATAAACATTTAAAATACAAATGCTTAAGACCATCTCCCTCTCTCACAATGGAGATGTTGGTTCGTTTTGTTATTTACACCAGATTTTATATACATTTTTTATGTTATTATGTAATAAAACACAGATTGCGATCCGTGTTACCTGAATTATATTTTATATTACAGTGGGCGCCTTTTGTTCATAAACATACATCAAACAATGGTGATGTAATATATACAGGGTTATGTATAGATATTTTGGATCTCCTCTCATCTCAACTTAATTTTACGTAAGTTATCAGTTATTACGCGTTTACCTTTATTCAATCAAGATGTGTATAACCCATGAAAGCCAGCGCGAAATACACAAATTACACCTCCATCTCTTTCTGCCTTTATATAAAAATCTAATGGGATTTAACATGCTTAATGCCGTTCAGTTTTTGTATCTATATTCCGTAATGGAATTCTATATAAAAGTAGGCTGTAGGCTGTAGCGTCTATAATCAGGCAACATTTCCCTCATAGCACATTGTATAGCGTGGTGTGCCCGTCTTTATTAGCCCAGTTGGAGCAGAACAGTTGGACGTTAAACCCTATTCCATTTCATCCATTACTAAATATAGTACATGTATACATACCCCATGTTATAATGTATGGGTTAGGTTGGTCAATTATGTTATTTCTATTGTTATGCTCTTGTTTCATTATTAGATATAGTATATATTTTCCACCTGATAATGAATGGGGCAGGCTGGTAAATGGCGAATGGACTGGTTTAATCCGAATGCTTCAGCGAAAGGTCAGTTTTAAAACATATCTAATGTAAGCATTGTCTTGCTTTAATTTTGAGACTAGATGTCACCATTCACTCATGCAGTGATATCTTTGTCTTGGCATAATATTGGTTTCAAATACGGAGATAAGTTTTATTAGTTAGGACATCATGTTAAGCTACTGAAAAAGAGGACGAATGTATTAATCCAAATGCCCCGTTTAACAAAATCATACTAGATTTGTCAATTCCCGTTTTGCTTATCAAAAACAGTTTTATACCTTCTTTTATTTATGATACGAAACGGTGGAATGTACCGACAGTGACACAATATATCTAACAGACCAAATAAGTTGCACGAAAATGTGTATGTCTATAATGAAATTTGTACATTTTGTTTTGAAGGAGGTAGAGATGATAGTAGCCGCCATAGGTGTATCACAGGAACGGGAGCAAGTCATGGATTTTACATTTCCTTATCTGTTTAATCGTGGAATCGCCATGTTTCGACAGCGGGACTCCGAGGATGAGAAATGGCTAACGTTGATCAAACCATTCACCTGGAAGGTGTTGCTATGTATTGGTGTATCTTTATTTGGAGCAGCTTTTATATTTCACGTTATTGAGGTCATTAACCCCTTCTATCTTACTTCACCTAAAGATTCGTTCTGGAGAAGGTTGGAGTATCTTTATGGAGCTATGCTAGCACATGGTGAGATATTTTAAACAGAGCTTGATCTGTCCATTACAGGGCTCTCTTTAGGCATGAAATGTTATCTAAATTATTGATTAGACATTAATTAACTTATCCAGACCACAATCAACCCTCGGTGTCATCGCTAGCCTGTGATATTCACTGAATTTGGATCCCATTTACTGCTCAACTTTCACTCATGATTTAATCATGAAATGGATAATCGAGACCATCTTTTTATCGTACCGACTTTAGCAATGATGATCGAGACAAGGCCGAAAATTTAATCGTTAAAATCTCGGTTGATAAAGTTGTAGGTTTACTGATTGGTTAATTATTCAATTCTTATTTTTGTTTAGGCAGTTCTAATGAACCAGAGGCAATGGCGGGGCGAATATTTCTAGGATGTTGGTGGATTTTTTGTATAATTTTGGCCGCTTCCTACAGTGGAACTCTTATAGCAACTTTGACAGTGACTAAAGAGAAACTGCCATTTAATACATTATCCGAACTGGTTAATCAAGATGATTATACATGGGGCACAGTTTCACAAACCCTCTTTGTCCCACTGTTTAGTGTAGGTATTACGTTAGTTCATTACATTCACCCTGTACGTTCAGGAACCGTCCTTTTAAGCCTTGTCGCAACAGAATCGGTCCAGTAAATTTTACATGGGGCATATATCATCGGAATTCAATTGGGTATTTTGCCTGGAAAGGTATTAATTGTATTTTAAAAGGCCGGTTATTTCATCTTATAAAGGTTTTTTTTATTAAAAAGTCAATCTGATTCAATACATATCTATATCATTTCGTTTACACTTTCAATGGCCTACACTACATGAAGATCTAACCGGTTGTAACGATAGGTCGCGTCAGAAGTCATACGAGAGTTTTTTGACCTTATGACGTCAGATATTTGATTAATCAATCAGCATTGATGTTTTTAGTGGATTACCGAAAGTTCTATGCAAAGCACGCATTAAAGCTCGCCGTAACAGACCGTTTCATTGGCTTATCCCTCACATTATCCAGATTGTCAGCGCAACTTTCGTTAACTTTCCGGAAACCTTGTGAACGTAGTAGAGCTTACAGCTGTTTTAACCAGGAATTTCGTATTTAATGTGAAACATTGGGACTATGGGATCATGTAACATTGAGGGTCATTTAACTTTAGAGCTACACCCTTTTTACTGAATAAAATTATTAAATATTTTTTCTTCTTCAGAAAACAACAGATCCCGTTTTCAAACAGATATGGAGAGGTATTGTGAAGGAAAATAAAACGAACCCGAATGTACTGAGTGCAGATCCTGAGATCCATCGAGATTTGATGTTAAACTCACATTATGTATTTCTGATGGAATCAAGTTTCTATGATAAATGGGCCTCTCAAAACTGTGAAATTAAAAGGATTAAAGAAACGTATTTCTCCATGGATTTTTCAATTGGTTTACAGAATAATTCGGCCTATACACGTCAAATATCTCACATGTAAGACAGAATTCCATTTTTTCGTATTCCTAAAATGTATCCAACTTTTACAAATTAGTGTTGACACGTTCCATTTCTATTATAATTAAAATGGCTTTCACTGTCCCCCGAAACATGTAATCGGGGGTGGGGGTGGGGGTGGGGGGGGGTGGGATGGCCTAATGGACTAGAGTGCCGCGCTTCGTCCTCTAGCTGGCCGGGTATGTGGCATGGAGATAGGGGCGCCTTCTCAACCTCGTGGGTTTCCTCCGGGCACTCCGGTTTCCTCCCACTGCTAAAGACCCCTACGCGCAAGCATTTTCCGACATTGATTCAATGGGAACTTTCAGTGTGAGTGTAATAAGACCGACGTTCAGAGCTGAACTAGGAGGTCGGGTGTTCGATCACTGCATTGGCCGAGAAATTTCATCCAGATTCTTAGGCGTGGTTGCACCTGTTAGTGATGCGGGACCTGACAAGGGACAGGTGTCTAGTCGTTCAGATGGGACGAAATACCCAGGTCCCGTGTACACATTGGCGATCAAGTTACATATCCCTTGGCAGTTGGAATTCGATATAAGAGTAGGCCGTTGTGCCGCTGTTCTGACAAAATGTCCCTCACAGCACACTGTATAGCGTATGTCCATTTTTGTTAGCCCATTCGGAGCAGAACAGTAGGACGTTAAACCCATTTTCATTTCATTTCAGGACATTACGTGTACTAGAAAGTAATTTGATGGAAATTTGGAAGAAAAAATGGTGGCCTTCTGGAAAATGTAAATCCTCGATCCAGACTATGTCTACAGTTATCGACATTGCTTCATTACAGAGCGTGTTTTATTTTCTATTTGTTGGATTATTCCCAGCAGCAGTAACTTTATGCGTTGAGATAATATCATTTTCGTCAAGAAAAAATACAAAATTAATAGGTGAAGATTGATGCCAGTGGTGCACAGGACGACTAAGAGAAATAGTTGACTGACAAATATTGTGAGAAATTTGTAAAATATTCACCGTTTTGTTATAGCACACTGCATGGCGTGTTTTTCAATATATTTTGTACAATTCAACCATATTTTATTCTCAAAAAGGTACAATTCTGTGAAAGGTGGTCAGCACCAACCGGGCTACATTGCGCTAAATTTATTGTGATTATTAGTGGTTTCCCTCTTCTCAGTGATGCAGGACGAAGGGCATGACAAGGACAGCTGTCTGGTCGTTCAGGCACGACGATAAACCGCGGCCCCGCGTGTACACATAGGCGTGCACGTAGCAGATCAATTATCAGTTGGAATTCGATACTAGAGTGGGTATAAGTACCGCTGTCGGGGCAAAATTTCCCTCATAGCATATCGTATGCGCTTCTTCATTAGCCCAGTTCAAAGCAGCACAGGTCACATTCACGCGACCAATTTAATCTACTATTAAGTGTGATCGCGTTGGGTAGGCGAGGTCGATTATTGTTCTTTATGATCTGCTGGTCCATACAAACTCTCGATTGAGTTATCCATCTCTTACCACTTGGTGAAGAGTTGTTTTGCCTCGCCCAATCATTTATTTGAGAGAATTAAATATTTCAATTAGCGGTTGCCAGGCAAGATACACCCACATTTTCGAGAGATGGATAGAGAAAAAGCTACAAATAAAGTGATTTTTATGAATTAGAATTATTAAAGTATAAAGTTTCATTTTTAATAATTCTATTATTTAAGGGTATGAGTAAAGAACATCAAATAATTATGTTGTTACAGTTTGTCTATATATTTGCCTCATATCTGTATTGCTGTATTGGCTCGATAACCTTGGGGGATATTTACGCCATCCAGTTACTAAAAGCCATTTAAAGATTAATATTGTCGTTGGTAGATAGTCGATTGTCAGACATCTATTTCATCTACAATTATATACATGTACTGTATCTCAAGGCATTTCGTAAAATGACCACGAGATATTGTCCCATGGGAGTTAGGAGATATTTTGAAACCGACAAACTAAAGGTTGATACATTAACCTTTAGTGGCTGTCGTCATGGACCGTTATCGATAATCATTAGCAAGTCATTGTTTCCATTTTTGTTCGATATTTTATTTTTATTTTTATATCCCATATGTACTCTTATAGACTGTCAAACAATACAAACAGCATGGGGGAGATGAGGTCTTTAGCAGTAGGGAGAAATCGAAGAACCCGGCGAAAACTCACGAGGCTGGAAGACAACCCCGTTTATTGTCACGTACAGCCGGTGAATTGTAACCACGCCAGTTGACTCAATGACAGACCTTATGATGCCGCACGTGCACGTTAACCATTCCACCATCTACACCCTCACAGCACGGCACAACTCTTAGCAAATGAACTAATTTGTGTCAAGTGCTTTATACCGACCAATCTCACGGGGGTTTGGATGGCCGAATGTTTAGCACGTGGTGCTGTATCATAGGTCTGTCATTGAGTTAACTTGGGTGGTTTCGATTCCTTGGTCGATTCCTTGCTAAAGACCCCAACGCGCAAGCGAATGATTTAAATAAAATAAACCATATTAGTCCTAAATTGACGCAATCAATATATCGCCATACTTACACCATCATTCTTTCATCTCTTTTTTTTGTCTCATTCATTTTGAATTGATAGAGACTTTATTTTTGTTGCGTGCCCCCTTCCCACCCACACTTGTTTAGGTTATACAAAAGTTAATTAGAATGTAGCTGGTTATAAATGGTACTAGTATGATAGGGTGTTTTGGAATCTATGTCTTATCACATACGATGTCGTCAAACGTGGGCAATTGAACATTTTTATTCACAGTCTTACGGTATTGAAGGGCTGGATGGCCAAATGGTTAGCACGTGCGTGCTGTATCATTACGCCGGTTATTGCCCAAAACGATTGCCATTCACCTACGATTCTTATACCATTAGAAACCAGTCAGCCATCCGAGATTACAATACACATACCTCAGGACCAATAAGAAAATAGGTTGCCAGGCAACGAAACATACGCCCACCAGCAGCTATATCATCCGGGCAGTCAACAAGAGTTGTCGCATATTAAGTAATTATCAAAAATCATTAGAATTTGTTTGTTTTTTTTTTATAAAGTTCTGGCCCATGCTATTGTCTAGTATACGAAACATTTAATATTATGGATTTAGCTGTACAATTATCAAAAATTCATTGAAAATCAATATATTTGTTGGTCATCAAAATAAAATTAAAATTGTGACCTCTACAGGTCCATTTGATATACAATATTGTTACACTATTCGCGTACATATAATCAAATGTTTTTTTTTAAATTGGATAATAGTTGCGACCTCCAGGGGGACCACAAGCAATAAAAGGCGATTTTTCGGACAATCGGGCCATAATTCAGGAAGTTACAATCCGATATGCGCAAATATGTAACCAAGACCTTTAGGTTATAAACATGTATTTTAAGTTTTATCAAAATCGAATTAAAATTGTGACCTCTATAGGGTCCATAACCTTGATATAACATATCTTTACAATCGACGGCCATTTTGTCTGTCAATTTTAGTCTGATTTATAAGAAATTCGAACTCAACCTTCATTACCAAGCAACGGTGATATCATCAAACGTTTTTTTAAATCGGATAATAATTTTGACATTCAGAAGGACCACAATCTTAAAAGGGTGATTTTTCGGACAAACAGGGACCATAATTCAGGAAGTTAAGATCCGATGGGCGCAAATATCAAATGAAAAATATACCCTGTAGAGGTCACAATTTTAATTCGATTTTGATGAAACCTGAAATGCTTGTTTATAACCTAAAGATCTTTATTCTTTTCGATATTTGCGCATATCAAATTATAACTTAATGAACTATGGCCTTTGATTGTAGGAAAAATCACTTTCGGTATTGCTTGTTCTCTGTCTATCTCTCGAACAATTATTATCTGATTTATAAAAAAAACTCTGATTATATTACTGTTGCACCGTAAGGAAGGTTGAGTTCGAATTTCGTGAAAATCGTACCAAAATTGCCAGACGAAATGGTCACCGTTTGTACGCGAATAGTGTAAAAATATGGTATATCATGGTTGTGCACTCTCTACAGGTCACAATTCTTATCCGATTTTGACGAAAAGTAACATTTCTAGGTTGTGTACCGTCACACCATAATCATTGTCGGCTTCGAATTTCATGAATATCAGACTGGAACTGACCAACAAAATGGCTGCTCCCAATACCGTATGAAATACAGGACTTAATGATGTAGGAAAAGTCACTTTCGGTATTGCTTGTTCACTATCCACCTCTCAAAAATGTGGGCGTATCCTGCCTGACAGTGCCAGCCTATCTTTCATTTTGAAACGAGAGCCTCAACCAGAATGTGAACACTGTCATGTTCCTTTGACAGTGAAGCACATTTTGATTGAGTGCAAGCATCTCAAGAACCTAATATTACCGTTGCCAGTCTATGCATCAATTATTTGCCCAACCGGGCTTATATTGTAAATTGTTAGACTTTTTAAAATGTACGCGAATAGTGTAACAATATTGTATATCAAATGGACCTGTAGAGGTCACAATTTTAATTTCATTTTGATGACCAACAAATATATTGATTTTCAATGAATTTTTGATAATTGTACAGCTAAATCCATAATATTAAATGTTTCGTATACTAGACAATAGCATGGGCCAGAACTTTATAAAAAAAAACAAACAAATTCTAATGATTTTTGATAATTACTTAATATGCGACAACTCTTGTTGACTGCCCGGATGATATAGCTGCTGGTGGGCGTATGTTTCGTTGCCTGGCAACCTATTTTCTTATTGGTCCTGAGGTATGTGTATTGTAATCTAGGATGGCTGACTGGTTTCTAATGGTATAAGAATCGTAGGTGAATGGCAATCGTTTTGGGCAATAACCGGCGTAATGATACAGCACGCACGTGCTAACCATTTGGCCATCCAGCCCTTCAATACCGTAAGACTGTGAATAAAAATGTTCAATTGCCCACGTTTGACGACATCGTATGTGATAAGACATAGATTCCAAAACACCCTATCATACTAGTACCATTTATAACCAGCTACATTCTAATTAACTTTTGTATAACCTAAACAAGTGTGGGTGGGAAGGGGGCACGCAACAAAAATAAAGTCTCTATCAATTCAAAATGAATGAGACAAAAAAAGAGATGAAAGAATGATGGTGTAAGTATGGCGATATATTGATTGCGTCATTTTAGGACTAATATGGTTTATTTTATTTAAATCATTCGCTTGCGCGTTGGGGTCTTTAGCAAGGAATCGACCAAGGAATCGAAACCACCCAAGTTAACTCAATGACAGACCTATGATACAGCACCACGTGCTAAACATTCGGCCATCCAAACCCCCGTGAGATTGGTCGGTATAAAGTTCTTGACACAAATTAGTTCATTTGCTAAGAGTTCTGCCGTGCTGTGAGGGTGTAGATGGTGGAATGATTAACGTGCACGTGCGGCATCATAGGGTCCACAAGGTAAAAGACATGATTTTTCGTACAATCAAGGGCCATAATTCAGGAAGTTATAGTCCAATGTGCCTGAATATCAAAAGAAACCGCAATCTAAACTTACATTTAAAATTTCATCAAAATCGGATTAAAATTTTGACCTTCATGAAATTCGAACCACAAGATGATAAAGGCCATTTTTTCGTTCAATCAGAGGCCATAATTCAGGAAGTTACAATCCGATATGCGCAAATATAGAAAGGAACCAAGATCTTTGGTTTATAAACATATATTTCAAGTTTCATCAAAATCGGATCATAATTGTGACCTCTATAGGGTCCACAACCTTGATATAACATATTTTCACACTATTCGCGTACAAACAGCGGCCATTTTGTCTGTCAATTTTAGTCCGATTTTCACGAAATTCCACATCCCCCTTCATTACCATGTAACAGTGATATAATCAAACGTTTTTTTTTAAATCGGATAATAATTTTGACCTCCAGAGGGACCACAAGCTAAAAAGGGCGATTTTATCGGTCAACCAGGGACCATAATTCAGGAAATTACAATCCGATGAGCGCAAATATCGAAAGGAACCAAGATCTTTGGTTTATAAACATACATTTCAAAATTGTGACCTCTATATGGTTCACAACCTTTACATAACATATTTTCACACTATTCGCATACAAACGGCGGCCATTTTGTCTGTCAATTTTGGTCCGATTTTCACGAAATTCCACATCCGCCTTCATTACCATGTAACGGTGATGTAATCATTTTTTTTTTTAAATCGGATAATAATTTTGACCTCCAGAAGGACCACAAGCTAAAAAGGCGATTTTTCGGACAATCAGGGGCCATAATTCAGGAAGTTACAATCTGATGTGCCTGAATATCGAAAGGATCCAAGATCTTTGGTTTATAAACATATATTTCAAGTTTCATCAAAATCGGATCATAATTGTGACCTCTATAGGGTCCACAACCTTGATATAACATATTTTCACACAATTTGCGTACAAACGGCGGCCATTTTGTCTGTCAATTTTGGTCCGATTGTCACGAAATTCAAACTCAACCTTCATTACTATGTAACGGGGATATAATCAAACGGTTTTTTAAATCGGATAATAATTTTGACCTCCAGAGGGGCCACAAGCTAAAAAGGGCGATTTTGCGGACAATCAGGGGCCATAATTCAGGAAGTTACCAAATATCGAAAGGAACCAAGATCTTTGGGTTATAAACATACACGTCAAGTTTCATCAAAATCGGTTCAAAATTGTGACCTCTATAGGGTCCACAAGCTAAAAACATGATTTTTCGTACAATCAGGGGCCATAATCCATGAAGTTTCAATCCGATAAATGCCAATATCAAAAGCAGCCGAGATCTTATGGGGATAAACCTATATTTCAAGTTTCGTCAAAATCGGATAAGAATTGTGACCTGTAGAAAGTCCACAAACAAATGGTGGACGGACGGACATGGGCGACGACAAAAAATTATGAATTGATTTTTGTTTCTTTGCTTTTAAACTTAATACCGGTAATTGTAATTGTAATTGCATGGGCGGGGGGGGGGGGGGTAGTCACGATTGTAAGGTCTGCTTTTTGGCGCAGCACAGAATTCTAAATGCTTCATAGATGTTGCTTGTCAATTTACACAGGGTCCATGGTAAGATCATCGTATAGATTTAAGGGCTGCCATGACTATCATAAACTTGATATATCTATTAGCCACATTTGTAGTACTACTGGTATTTTTAGGACTTCTTCTTTGTTGTGTTCTTCTGGTGATAGTTTAAGTAATACTACAGCATTAGTTGTAAATAACTTTATTACAAAGCTGAATGCCTTCGCAGGTCCCTTGTTCTCAACGGATAATGGCTGCTAGAATATTTGGCTGAGTTTCTAACGAATCTCGATCTACACCCTATTTTATATCCCCCAGTTTGTGCAGGCTCAAGATTAACTTTGACCCTAAATTCCATTCCAAGTATGGAATAAAGCCTTATTTTTCTCACCAGTAAAATGACGTGATACTCCTTATATGATCTTCCAACCATAGGTCAAATAACAGCAAGAAATTGATGAATATTGTGACAGTGGTTATGATTTTACCAAAACATCACTTGTTTTTTATGTATAGCTTTTAATTCACGTTCACCAAGTACATGTGAATTCTGACTTTACAGAAAGAGTATTTTAACAATTTTCCAAAGACACAATATGGTCTTAAAAACCATAGTCTTACACATTCTCATGTGAGAAGAACAAGAAAAAATATTTTCAAGTGTTCATGGAGAAGCATTTAACATATGGTGGTGTTCTTGTTTAGGAGATCGTCATGGTTTCCATATTAAAATCCCGCAAGGGAAAGATGACATACATCACAACAGGTTTCATGGCACTCCAGACAATTTTAAAAGGATAATACCAACCTCCAGCATATACCTATGTTTGAGCCAAAGTGTTCACTTACTTAGATTGTGTTTCATTTCATTACTATACCATATCCATATTAGATTTATACTGTGTAATTTTTATCGGACACTTGGTTAAGTCAAAAGTGGTCTAAAACATGCGCTTTAGATCATAAGGTATGTCATACAGTTAAGTGGCGTGGTTTCCATTACATTCAACTTTGGTCCTAGTCCCTGCCAAGAACAAACTATAGCGTCTCAAACTTGGGTTTTCGTTAAATTCAATTTTCAGAGTGAGTTGAGTATCTGGTCAGTACCAAGATATCATTGGCAGTAGAAACTTAAAACTATGTGTGGAAGAGGAGCCCAGGTGGTTCTACTAATGCCCCAAATTTCATCTGTCCAAATCAATTATTGTTCGAAAAACAGATCATACAAATTTAGTTCCAAATTAGAGCATTTTTGAGTATTTTTCTATTAAAAAAATATTTTTTCAATTTGCCAGGTTCGTATCAACTGAATCAACCTAATATTTTGTGGGAATGTATCTGGATAGTAACCCATCTCACAGAAAAAATTTGGTCCAAATCCCCGACCCAAGGTTTATCACTCTCTGCATGGTGCTCTCGTGGACACACTCTTAATAAGAACTCATTTTTTTTGCTTTTGGTGTTTAGCTTGATTCAAATAAAATATACACAATTTCATTGTGATTTATTTACAACTTTTTTGGCAATTTTGAAACTTTTTTTATAAAGTACAGTAGAATCTGCATTAAGCAGCCACCCAAGGGAATTTTTACGATTGACCGCTTAACGGAAGGGGCATCTTAATAAAATCTCGTGTTTTTTGTGCTGACATAGCCTAATATTACGCTTGAATGCATTGGAAGCAAACACCAATACTTGCATCAGTAAATTTAGCCGTTGCTGAATCTCGGACGGACATAACTTCCATGAACTTGTCATTTTGAACCAACCTTCAATACTACTGTCTATCATTGTGATGCATACGATAATATTTATCCATTTTTGAGAAGAAAATTGATGAATTAATTATACTTTATTAAAATAGGTTGCCAGGCAACGAAACATACGCCCACCAGCAGCTAAATCGTCTGGGCAGTCAACAAAAGTTGTCGCATATTAAGTACATGTAATTATCAGAAAATCATTAGAATTTGTTTAGTTTTTATAAAGTTCTGTTTTATAATGTTTAGTATACGAAACATTTAATAATATGGAGTTAGCTGTTCAATTATCGATTTTCAAGAAATTCAAACTGAACCATCAATAATGTGTACCAGGGATATAGTCAAACGTTTTTTTAATTCAGAATAAAATTGTGACCTCCATATGGTCCATAAGGTAAAAAACTTGATTTTTCGTACAATCGGGGGCCAAAATTCAGGAAGTTTTGGTCCAATGTGCGCCAATATCAAAAGGAACCATGATCTTTGGGTTATAAAATTACATTTCAAATTTCATTAAAATCGGATTTAAAATGTGACCTCTACAGGGTCCACAACCTTGAAAGTTTTTACACTATTCGCGTATTAGCAGCAGCCATTTTGTCCGGGTCCGATTTTTACGAAATTCAACCTCAACCTTCATTACAGTGTAACAGTGTTATAACCAAACGTTTTTTAAAATCGGATAATAATTGAGACCTTTAGAGGTACCACAAGCTAAAAAAGTTGATTTTGCGTACAATCAGGGGATATAATTCAGGAAGTTACAATCCGATATGCACAAATATCGAAAGGAACCAAGATCTTTGGGGTATAAACATACATGTCAAGTTTCATCAGGATTGGTTCAAAATTGTGACCTCTATATAGTCCACAACCTTTATATAACATATTTTCACACGATTCGCGTACAAACGGCGGCTATTTTGTCTGTCAATTTTGGTCCGATTTTCAAGAAATTCGAACTCAACCTTCATTACAGTGTAACGGTGATATAATAAGACGGTTTTATAAATCGAATGATAATAATAACCTGTAGAGGAATCACAAGCTAAAAAAGGCGATTTTTTGTACAATCAGGGGCCATAATTCAGGAAGTTACAATCCGATATGCGCAAATATCGAAAGGAACCAAGATCTTTGGTTTATAAATGTCCATTTCAAGTTTCATCAAAATCGGTTCAAAATTATGACCTCTACACTGTTCACAGGCTAAAAACGTGATTTTTTGTATAATTAGGGGCCATAACCCATGAAGTTATGGTCCGATACATGCCAATATCGAAAGGAACCGAGATCTTAGAGAGATAAACCTATATGTCAAGTTTCGTTGAAATCGGATTAAAATTGTGACTTGTAGACTGTCCACAGGCAAATTGTGGACGGACGGACAAACAGGGGCGACGACATAATACGTCCACATGAAAATGT
This sequence comes from Patella depressa, assembly GCA_948474765.1. NCBI lineage: Eukaryota > Metazoa > Mollusca > Gastropoda > Patellidae > Patella > Patella depressa. The sequence continues at coordinate 81,034,363 of OX419716.1, forward strand.
GGGCGTATAAAAATGAAGTATCACCTGGAACAGACAGTAATAACACAATTACCTCCCATGTTTTTCTATCATCCATGTGAATCGCTTTCTTCAAACGTTTGAATTTGAAGTTGAAAATGATATTTTTGGCAATTTCTCAACTGGCAATTGTGAATTTTAGGATTATTCTTTAACAAGGTAGGTATGTTTATTAATACCGTCGATTTCAAGGCTTTATTTTGATACATTTTAGAAATATAACCATAAAGCGAGAATGTCATATTTTCCAAGAAAGTCTAAACATAACTATTTCTATGTCTTTTCTTCAAAAGGTTGTCAACTCGCTATTATACAATCGTAGGCATTATTTCCCACACTCAAAAGTCATTCACACCGGAAATAACACAATTACCTCCCTTGTTTTTCTAAACGATGAAATCGGACTGGACGACTGATAAACACAGCAATAAGACGTAAACAACAATCAAACAACAAGCATAGTCTGTTTATTTGCGATCTTTGTTATATATTTTAATATCTTCAACGATTAACTGGTTGCTTAAAGAATTAAAGAATGTTGATATTTAGTTACTTTAAAGGATACTGGTAAATATATTGAATTGACTTTTAAAAGGGTTGCAGATGAATACATTAGGGGTTGGTATAGCGCTTATAACAAAATGTATCTCCACAAAAAGCAGCTGAAAATACAAATAGGGTATATAATATATTATAAATAAACGAGCCTCATAATCCGTCCGAAATGTCAATAAATGTTAGCAAACCTATAACATCATGTTATGGTGAACAGATGTAGGATGCATGACAGACAGTGGGTAAACCTATTACACAGCTCAAGTGTACACCTTTGTCTAGTTCTTTTTGGAACTGTCTTTGAGCGAACGATATTCGCTGACAGTTCCTATCCGGCCTTCTATTAAAATACGGTAAAATACCGCTATTCCCCACCCCTGTCCTCAGGCTGTTTTAGAACCCTTACCGTCTATTTGTCACCACAATTCTTTATTTTCCATCAAAAGGAATCCTTTCTCACTATATTTGACAGAAGTTTCTAATAATTCAACTCCATTTTCAAGTAGAATTTAGCGATGAAATAAAACATGCAGTTTGCGCATGTTCGGGTCTGGTAATCGCTCTTTAGTTTAAACGTATTTAGTGTATGTTTTTAATCGCAGAATTCTACTTGAAAATAGTGTTTAATCTTTATAAATGTGTGTCAGCTGTGGCAAGAAATGATTCCTTTGGCGAATATGGTAGAATCAGGGTGATAAATAGTAGCCAAGGATTCCAAATAGCCTTAGAACAGAGGTGGGGAAGAACGGTATTTTCATACTGCAGTTAAAGAAGGCCGGATAGGAACTGTCAGCGATCGTTCTCTCAAGGACAGTTCCAAAGGGAACTAACCATTGTCCACTTTGAATGTAAGGAAATGATGAGTTGGATGGGGTCCAATAACTTGATATTGCTCGAGTCATTTCTTATTTGTTTACGATGGAAGATTATAAGTAGAATAGTGAATATTTACCTGCACAATATCCCCCAACACATGGAAAGCCAGAAGCACAAGACTTACTGTCAGAACATTTCGCTATAAATATAAGGAATATATCATTAATAGTTGTTTGAGGACATCCCTCACATAAGTTATTAGGTCTGAGGTCGGATCAACACCAAATCACATTGTCTTTGAGAGGATCACATGGGTAAGACGCTTGCTGTTTCTTGTTTACAGAGGGAGCACGTGGCTAAGTAGGTAAGACGCTGGCTCGCTAGCTTGTAGGTTAGGTGTTCGATCCCTTCCTTGGCCGAGAAGTTCATCTAGATGTTCCGGCGTGGTTTCCCCTTGTCAGTGATGCAGACCGGAGGGCCTGACAAGGACAGCTGTCTAGTCGTTCGGGTGGGACAAAAAACCGAAGTCCCGTATACACATTGGCGTGCACGTAAAAGATCCCTTGGCATTTGGAATTCGATATAAGAGTATGAGTCGTCGCGCCGCTGCCCGGGCAAAATTTCTCTCATAACAAACTGTATGGCGTATGTCTGTCTTCCATTAGACCAAGTTAGATGCTGAAGAGTTGGACATTAAACCCCCATTCATTTCATTGTCTTTAAATGGCTACCATCTGTTAATTAGTTGATTGTTAATTTGTTGATTGCTATCCATTTCTATTTAACCTTCTGTAACATGTTAAATTGTATCATTGTTTGATAACGGTGAGACTACTACCCTCATTTTAACCTTGCAGTAAATAACCCTAGTGAATGTTATCCATAAAGCTGTCTGTTATTATATATGACACTATAAATACCACGAATATTCATCAACATGGCAACAGAAACGTGTTATATTTACAGATGTCTAGAAATGTTATTCTTAATATAAATATATAAATACACGGTCTTGGTATAATTGACCCAGTGTCTATAATATAAATATACGGTCTTGGTATAATTGACCCAGTGACTAAAATATAAATCACACTTACCAAAACAAATACCATTTGAACAAATCCCAGTGTTGAAAAAACAAGCTGTGTCATTTTTCTGTGTACCACAGCGAGAAATAACTATAACAAAGACAATTTACGATATAAAAATGTGCTTTCTTAAGAAAACGGCTAAAACGGTCTGGCTGGTGTCCTTCATTTTAACGTCATGACCTGAATTGGTCACGCAAAAAACGGTGAAATATTTATATACTTATTTCAAACGTCCACTGCCGGAAAATTATAAGTGATAGACTCTTGACACCGATGAAAAAGTTGAAGAGGATAAGTTGATCTATAATTTGCACTATTTGTGTCGCATCATTTCAAAATGCAAATTAAATACGAAACTAAATACTCAAATGCAGCTTATAAAAAAGGTTCTTACTGTGATCGCAAATATGCGAAAATGACCGGTTAAGGGTTAATTAACTTCTACGCACAAGGTATCTGCCGCTCTCATATGAATGAAGCAAGTAGAACAGTATTAGTAATAGAAAAAGAGTTGTTATGAATGAAATGTATCTATATTATACTTACACCTGCACGTGCCATCAACACATAGAGTATTCTGAGGGCAAAAGGTATCGTTTCCACACTGAGGTCCTGAAGAAATAAAATAAACAATACGATATTATGCTTTAGTTTCAACAACTTAAAGTTTCTCTGAGCAGGTTGATACTTAAAATTACAGGAATACCCAAGGTACGGGAAATATTGAATATGTGTTATTTAACCCTAGGAGAGAGAATAAAACATTTCAAATGTTAAAGATACATTATGGGTAATAAGATAAAGAGTTGAGAGTTCTTACCATAATAGTTAAAAACTAGATAATGTAAATTTCAGTCTAATTGATCCATTATGAGCCGAAAACGGTCATCATTACTAAAATCATTAATATAAACAGCATAGTCTCAATTATCCAATTTTAAAATTCAATTTCAATGACCGTTCTGCGGCATATAGGAATCTAATCCAGCCAACATCGAGAGTTTATTATGGTCTGGATAAGTCAATTAATGTCTAATTGATAATTTAGATAACATTTCGGGCCTGAAGAAAGAGTGGTAATTGGCAGATTTAACTCTTGCATAATGCAAATTAGATCTTCATCAAGTATATATTGCAGACTAGCATTGACATCAAGAGTTGATAATGGTCTGGATAAATTAATTAATGTCTAATTGATAATTTTGATAACATTCCAGGCCTAAAGGAAGACCGTAATAGACAGATTTTGATCTTGCATAATTCATGTTTAATGATATAGATACAATATATTTTATTATTCCACCATTTTTACCGGGACACCGGATGTAGTCATACACGTGAATGATTGTAGCTCAACTTAATATTGTGAAATCCGGGTATATGATTTTAACTAAAATACCTCTTGCCCGACAGTTGAACTTCGTGCCATCTTTCTTTGTATTACACACATCATCTACAATATAAAACCGTTGTCTTTTAATGCGCTAAAATTCCATGTTCACATTGAAGTCCTATCAAATGGGGTTTCGAATCCCCGGTTGTACGTGACAAGGAGTAGGGGAGCCTGTCCAACCTCGTGGTTTTCGCCGGGTCCTCCGGTTTCCGCCCATGGCTAAAGACCCCTACGCGCAAGCGAATTATTGAAATAAAATTAAACCATAAGTAGGTCCCGAAATGACCTAGTGTGTGTCGAGTGGACGTTAAACCCCATTTCTCTCTCTTTCTCAAATGGTCATTATTTAATATTCATTCATTACGTTTTCCTTTGTTTTCTGAAAATAAGAAAGAAAATGAGTTACTAGGTTTTTCCTTTTGACGGGAGTGCTATACTTACGTCCCTTTTTACAGGTACCATCAATACAGACTCGCCACTCCAATTCATCCAAATCATCGCAGGAACCTCCATCACCACACTTGGGCCCTGAAAAATATAACCAAATTAATGGTTAGAAGGTTGAAATGTTAGTTCACAGATTTCAACAAAAACAGATGTGGATATTTACCCATTTGACTATTATATGTAATTTAAACAAAAAAATAAATCAACACATGATATAATGGAATTTTCAATTTGTTCTTAAAATTAACCAATTGATGTGATTAATAAATAACTTGTTATAAATCCATTGGTAATAGACAAAGGTATCTTACCATCAGTTGGACATACGTAGTATAAACAAACTCCCCCGCTAGCTTTACACTCTGTCACGTTACAGACTCTCGCTGTAAAATAATTTATAATATTGTTAATAAACACTTATCAGATCATATGACATTAAGATATCATTGTGCCATTGGAAAGATATCCGATCTCTCGTCTATATTAATTACAGCACCCGAACATGTGATTCACCAGCAGGTACTGTAATCATTTTAGAGAGATGAATCACAACAAATGACGTCACAACATCTAAACCGGACGCATAATATCAAACACCTTCACACTGTACACATAACGATTTCACATCCAATCTAAAATAATATTTTTGTTTTGTCCTTTTGCAAGAGATTGACAGAACAAGCTTCTTTTTTAGTAAAATCAGGGGCCATAATCCAATACGTTAAGGTCCGATTCATGCCACTATCGACATGGACCGAGACCAAATGGGATATTGTAATCCTATATTTAAAGTTCCATCAAAATCAGATAAAAAATTGTGCACTGTAGAGTGTCCATTAACAAAGTTTGAACGGCCTTTTTGGGCGACGACAATATATATATATATATATAATTATTGGCGGAAATCGTGTCACTATATCTTGACGGCAAAACCTGTGTACAAGGCATGTCATGTTTCAAACAAAAAGTCTTTGACAGTCTCCTTAAAAACCATAAACTGAAGCTCAAAACAAGGCTCCACAAAACTGTTTGCATCGCCCAAACGCACTAGGGTATGACTTTTTGGAGTTGATTATATCCTTGCCCGTGCGCTGTGCATTTTCCATGAATAGTTTTGGCATAAAAAAAAACCTTCCATGACCGTGCTGCTCTCAGTTGAAATTTCAACATGGTCAGACGTCACCTGAGTGAACTTGACAGAAGAAGAGCCATTGCGTGGCTTCAACAGGGTTTTACACAGAGGAATGTGGCACAGATAATCGGTTGTAGCCGGAGTGTGATTGGGGGACTATGACGGCGTTTCTAGGCATTCAATTCAGAATCGCCCAAGGTCTGGTAGGGCAAGATCAACGTCAAGACCGGCATGTCATTCAAATGGCCTTACGTGAGCGCGTTGTTACAGCGAGATGTCTGAGAGATGAACTGCGAAATGCAAGCAGTGTTCAGGTATTGGACCAGTCCATAAGAAATCGTCTGCGAGCCCACAACATTCGATCTCAACGACAAGCGGTTCCATCACCTCTTCTTCAACATCATAGGGCAGCACGTCGTGACTGGTGCACACGTCATAGAGACTGGAGACGGCGCGACAATGGGGGTGGGTACTCTTCACTGATGAGTCCCGATTTGCATCACAGTACAATGATGGCAGACTTCACGTCTATTGGCAGCAAGACGAAAGATTTGCTGATGATAACGTCAGACAACGCCATCGCTTTGGAGGTGGTACGGTAATGGAGTGGGCTGGAATTTCGGTACATCACAGGACTCATCTTTTCGTCGTCCAAGGAAATTTGACTGATATCAGGTACAGAGACGAAATTTTACAACAGGTTCTGTTCTTCAAGATTACAATGCTTGACCGCATAGAGCACGAGTTGTTAATGATTTTCTCACTCAAAATGGTATTGAACGAATGGATTGGCCTGCATACTCTCCTAACTTGGCATCAATTGAACATGCATGGAATGAGTTGGGCAGACGTGTGAGAGACAATCATGGGCAACCTGATAATCTTCAAGAATTAATGCAATTCCTTCAGGCAGAGTTGCAGGCCATGAACATAAAGACTGTATTTAACGAGTCAAAAGCGAGGCTAATGTCCCCTGCCGAAATCCCAAAATAAATAGATGACACATATTAATTGTACATTTATTTTTTTCAAAAGTAAGGAGCAATTATACTAAACACTAATTTTCATCACTCTCTACTAGATAAAAACAAGATTATCTTGTCCGAAAGCATCGAAATGTTAATCATAGAACTCAGTCAAGACATTCACCTAATGAACATCTACCTCAATTAAAAACAGTTGCTATGTTCCAAGGTATCAACCAATCAAATTGCTTATCTCTGCATAGCCTAAACAGAAAATGACCATCTCCAAACTCCATCAAGGCATTGACCTAATTAACACATACACCAAGTTTGAACATTTTGACTGATTTAACAGGGAAGTTATTGTGTTACAAAGTCTTGGTCAATCAAATTGCTTACCGCTCTGCTTACCCAAAGAAGAAAATGCTCATCATCGAACTCCATCACGGCATTGACCTAATAAACACATTTGAACAAAAAAGTGTGACGGACAAACAGACTCAATTTAATAGTCCCCTGCTTTCTTCGAAAGGCGGGGACAATTACAAACGGGGTTATTGCGTCCAAAATGTGTGGCGGACAAGCAGTCGCTTAAATTCATTGAAAGGTGACAGTACAGCTAACAAAACAAAATTAAACCTGACGTTTCTCTGCAACCATTAAATTCCAATGAACAAATGAATGAAATGTTGTTTAATGGCACGTCAGCTCCAACCGGGCCATATTGCGCCAAACATGATACCAATGAACAAAATACCCGATACATTGCCTAGAAAAACCTTCTACACAATATATCAACAAAATAGGTGTAAGAATATAAATTAATCACAAAAATATGTTAAAGATAAGAAAGGGAAATACTATAGCACCGTGGGCCTTTCTGTGAGATATGATAAATTAATCACAAAAATATATCAAAGATAAGTAATGGAAATACTTGCCAGCAGAACAGCGAGTAAACACCGAAGCCAAAATTAGGATCAAAACAGGTATTACAGCTTTCATCATGTTGAATGTAAGACGTTAAACACTACTGGGGAGTATTGTATTCGCGATCCCTTTTAAATACAAACTGGTGACAGCACCTATTGATTCCGCCAACGGAGCCCCACGAGTAATTTGATGTATGACGCATATGCACGCTAAAATAATTTATCAGCGATATGAAAAGAAACGGTTGATTAAATTTTAAAATTATCTTTTAGCTGATGTGTATGTTTATTGAATTTAATAAAGCACTCGTTAATGTATTCAGTGGAGCTGTAACGTGATCAATTTCGACTATGTACAAAAAAGACCAGAAAATATATCAAACTCTATATTATATTTATTTTAGAAAGTAAATTGCATGGGTATTTGAAATCTACAGAAAATAAATAAAATGGAGTTTAACGTCCTAGCGAAATCACTAGAAGCATCACAATCTTTTAACAGAATTACGAAAGTCTAATAACTGTAAAAGATTATTCATTTCAACATGTGACGTCACATAACACGGCTCATTGGGGCGTGCATTGTTTACATAAGACGCACAATTCTACTTTTCGTTCCTTTTTGGAAGTGGTCGTTCAACTCCAGAAAATTATTTCCCAATCTGAGGTTAAAAGGGATCAGAAGGGAATAAGTATTGAAGTAAATTAGAGTATGAAATTTTTAGTATTGGGACAATGAATTTCACTAGTTGTTATCCGTCACATTTTCCAGAAGCGACCGAGTTGAGTTAAAGTAAATTAGAGTATGAAAGTTTTGTATTGTAGAATCTTATAGTATTGGAACAGTGAACTTTAGTAATTCTTATCCGTCACCTTTCAAACAAGTGACCTTGTTGAGTTCACAATGGGTAGGCGCGGAGATGTAATTGTCTTCACTACAATAGGAAATTCGCTCGGCATAAAAGTCCACAATATCTGTATATTTGGCCGCCATCTTGAAACGTTGGCTTTACCCGATCGAAATACCCAATTTTGACCGCTGATCTCATTAGATATGGTAATAACACACTAAACGGCCATAGAAAAACGTATGTTTCCTTAGTCGGTACCAGAATGCCTAACGTTACAATGTTTATTGAGTTGATTGGTCGTCCCAAAGGTAGACGATTTTAAGGGCTTTAACACAAACTTATGCAGTTTTGTTCTCCAAAATAGTCGATGTTGGCTCTTTAAATAAGACTCCAGACGTATTCCGGTCACTTTGAGATGAAATTTTAATTATCATTTTTAATAAAAATTTTCGCATCGTCTGCGTGTTCTATCATATCAACCGCGAGTAGGTTTATATCCCATACATTAATCAGGTTTAAAATACAGATGTGACGTCACCTTTTGATGTTTGTGTACCGTTATTTCAAATAATAACTTTATTTATACTTGTGAAATATTGGACTCGTGTGACGTATTTCTCTGAATAAGCAGGTGCAATTGTCTGTATTTTAAGTTGTTTAATGGTCTCGAGCTCAAGACATTGCGTAATATATTGTAAAAACACTCTGGCCGTGCTGCCCTCTTGTTGTTACAATATAATACTTAATGTCTCGCTCTCGACCATTAAACAATATCTATATCATGTTTCGATGGAATTTAATCGGCCTGTCAGATACTGCTTTTTAAAGATACAACTGAGTGCCAATTACATGAAAATTTCATGAGATATATTAAATATAATATCGTTTAGTGTATAAAACCATGAACAGTATATTTGTAATTATAAAACTTCAATGACCTAAAATATCGCTTTGAACGTGGCTGTATTTCATTTCTTACATCGCTTTGTTGGAAATATAGTGTGAACATGAAACTGCAACCATGGACGTCCATGCTGCAACAAAGAATTTAAAAAACGCTTTAAATGTATTTCAAATTCCCGAATCACTTGATTAATTTAGTTATCAATAAAACACACGCCATGTTAAGTCGTATATTAGTTTACAGTTATATTAAACAAATGTTTCAGTTTTGTCAAAGGAAAAATTTGTTGTTAGGTCGCGTAGAAAGTAGTGTTAACACGTGTTGCAAATTTCCATATTACACGGGAGATGTAAACTTAACAAATAAATAACTTACATCGCTTTGTTGGAAATATAGTGTGAACATGAAACTGCAACAAAGAATTAAAAAACGCTTTAAATGTATTTCAAATTTCCGAATCACTTGATTAATTTAGTTATCAGTAAAACACACGCCATGTTAAGTCGTATATTAGTTTACAGTTATATTAAACAAATGTTTCAGTTTTGTCAAAGGAAAAATTTGTTGTTAGGTCGTGTAGAAAGTAGTGTTAACACGTGTTGCAAATTTCCATATTACACGGGAGATGTAAACTTAACAAATAAATAACTTAATATATGTAAATTAACAAATAGTACATTATTTTACAGGTATAAAACTCTTTCCGTTTTAGCCGATGAACAATTTATTGTTATTGTTAGCTCGCGTAGAAAGATATGATGTTAAACGGTTACAAATTAACAATTGGTATATTAGTCGAGTCTTTTATAGCTACAGCTGTATGTAATGGTGCTTTCTACAGAATATCGTGTTGTTTCGAGCTTATGTATATACTTAACGTGTGGTATTCTTAACAATTGATCTACAACAACGTAAAGTCATGCCCAGCAGGGAGCCCTGAACTATGCAATTACATTAATCAGTCCTATTAAAACCATGGTATTTTATAATGGTAGTCACCTTTTGCTAATTACGTCAAGGTCCAACCAGGGAGATAAAAAAAAAACTGCGATTTAACATCCACACAACTTAAACTAGGTCATTTCTGGACTTTACAATTTTATTTCAATAATTTGTGTCTATGTAATATGAAAGTGTTGGATAGAAACCATGCCACTCAAGTTAATAACAAACCATATGATCGACCATTCAGCCAACCACCCCCTCAAGGTCCAAGCAGAGGGCAGAAGTGGTGGCTTTTACTGACAATGTCAGATTCACAACAGGTTTATAATTTTAATATTTTTCTTTTACCTTTAGAAAAACTCCAGCAACCCAGACATAGACTCTGGGTACTCAATGTTAATGATATAGAATGTGGCAAAGTTAGATGAAAGGGCACTCATAAATGATGTTTTTAGGATAACTGTACCATCAACCACTATATAAAATGTTTCGCTATCTTCAATAGTTGTGCCTAAAATTAAAGATGTTATTATACAGTCAATAAATTCCTAACGGTTTTCAGTTACATAGACGACTATGAAGCACAGAAACGTTGGCCCTTTATATGCTTATTTATATCAAGGCAGCCTTTCAGTATATGTAGCTGGATCCACATAATACAATAAAAAATACCATGGGTGATCCAGCATGAACATATGGTCAATGCGCCCACTCTCCCCTAAATATTTATGGGATAATTGAAAATTTTCAAAACCTTGGTCAAGGTACCAACACAATGGTTTGTTACAAATTGATTCCCAACTGGTTGTAGTGTGCTAAAAAAGTTTTCAAATAATGGCCTCTGCAAAGCCAGACAAGAATTTTGTATATTGTAATATCTTAATTTTATTTTGGAAGTAAAAATGTAATAAAAATTACTGAAAACCCTAACAGATATTTCTATTGTTTTTTGGCGGAAAAAAAATTTATATGAAAAGTTGGCGGGGAAAAATGGGACCCTGAGTGAGCATTGTCTAGGTTCCAACACAATATTATGTCATGATGTGTAGTTTCTATGTCTAAAATCAGTAACATTTTAAAGATGCCAAAAATCAATCTGTGTCATACCAAAATGTGTGCCAACCATATAAACATTACTTACATAAAACTGCAATTTTTGGTCCATGCATATTGTCAACTTTACTTTGAACTTCCTGTTTTGTCCGGGCTTCCTGAAATAATAAAATAAGGCGACGATTTCAGCCAAGCATTATTACCATGTTCATGTAGGCTTGCAAATAATATAGATTTTGCATATAGATTGTCACTAATAACGTGGACAAGAAGTGGTAATGCTTTTGAACTGGGGTTTTATGAGTAATATCACAACACTACTGTGCACATAGATTAAAGTACTTTAACTTTATCTGAAGGAAATATCAGGAATTAATTTTTTATCTCATTTAAAATCAGTAAGTACTTATATCAAAATATACAAACAAATCTTTTTTTTTCTTTAAAATATTTCAACAATGAAATTATTAATAGTCTTAGGGTAGCTGAAACATCATCTAAATAGTTAGTCAGTCTTGTTCTCTTTAAAAAATGATAGTATACGGCATGCTCTTCCATTTATTCGTCAACAAGGGTCAAGGCAAAGCTGGGTATACATACAAGAGAGGGAGGTTATCTATTTTTTTTTATTTTTATGAAATTTTACATACTGACAATGAAACTCTTAAAAATATACTACTCAAAAGAAGTTAAGGGTCAACCCGTTTTGTCTATGCACATATCAGATATATATAAAATTATTGGCGGAAATCGTGTCAAACTTGGTACACGATATCCTGACGACAAAACCTGTGTACAAGGCATATGTCATTTTCAAACAAAACGATTTTGACAGTCTCCTTAGAAACCATAAACTGAAGCTCATAACAAGGCTCCACAAAGCTGTTTGCATCGCCCAAACGCAGTTGGGTACGACTTTTTGGGGTTGATTATGTCCTTGCACGTGCACTATGCATTTTCCATGAACAGTCTTGGCATAAAAAAAACCTTCCATGACCGTGCAGCTCTCGGTTGAAATTTCAACATGGCCAGCTGAGTGAACTTGATAGAGGAAGAGCCATTGCGTGGTTTCAACAAGGTTTTACATCATGGAATGTGGCACAGAGAATCGGTTGTAGCCAGAGTGTGATTGGGAGACTATGGCAATGTTTCCAGGGCAACCAATTCAATTCAGAATCGCCCACGGGTTGTTACAGCGAGATGCCTGAGAGGTGATCTGCGAAATGCAAGTGGTGTTCAGGTATCGGACCAAACCATAAGAAATCGTCTTCGAGCCCACAACATTCGATCTCGACGACAAGTGGTTCGACCACCTCTTCTTCAACGTCATAAAGCAGCACGTCGTGACTGGCGCACATGTCATAGAGACTCGAGACAGCGACAATGGGGTGGGTACACTTCACTAATGAGCCCCGATTATCATTAGTCCAATGAAGGCAGATGCTAATTTTACTATTGAGCCAACAGGTTTTCATGTAAATCTTAAGCACCCATATCTTGGAGCTTCACCAGATGGTTGTGATACTGTTATAATTGAAGTCAAATGCCCCTTTTCTCAAAGGAATGCATCTCAATGTCAAGATCCACTTGCAAAGATCCATAAATATTTTACACAAATTCAAGGGGCAAATGTAAATTCTTAATTTAAAGTAGCTAAGTCTCTAACTCAATATCATCAAAAATCTCCAACATTGAAAACACGAATTATTTGTCAATTTAAATCAACATTGATGCTGTGATCTTACCGGAGAAAGATCGGCTTATGATATCCAATATTTAAGACAAAATAAACATTTTACCATTGGTACACGAATCGTGTACCATAATGCGTTTCAGCCCCAGTTTAACAAGAGACTCGGGGGACGCGGCTAAACACATTGCACCAAATCAAACGGCGTATGTAGACTGGAATAACCAGACGCTATAAATTTTCGCTTGATTTAGACTGCTGTCTTATTTCGCCGAACATAACTGATTTGAAATTAGAGTAAAAACGGAAACCATTGAATGTAAATCAGTTTATATACATTCATATTACAGTATTATATGCGTTGCGACCCACTTGTGTCAATTTCTAGGTCCCAAATGTTAGCGATTTAGCTCCTTTAAACCATTGTGACTTTATAACATGGGCACCTTAAGGATTGCACATCGAACGAATTTTTCTTGATGGTGTCCTTTTTATTTTGTAACATTTAAGTTATTTAACTATTAATTTATGCTCAAAAGACAATTTTTGAGCTAGGGACCCGAAACTTTGCAAACCTTAGAATCATTAATCTGTTTAAATTTTAAAAATCGGTTCTTAACTTTTATTTATATAGCTTATTTTATATACCCATAGGTAAGCAGGGTTTTGCAAAATTCCGTCAAAAACGGGCAAAATTGATAAAATGATAATTTGACTGACTAAATAACTTTGGAGCAGGCTCAGATTTTACTCACATGTTGTAGGTATACACATTAACTAAAATCAACCACAAAAATATTGTTTTTAACATTTATTTGGACATAATTCAGAGGAAATTGGACATATTGCGTACAGAAAAGTAAAGAAAAAATAACTATAACTGATGTTGAAATGATTAACAAGAACTTTAAGTTTTCTCTAAATAATTTTAGAATAACATTTCTTTTTATTTTACAATGATTTCAAGTTTTGTCTAAATAAATATAAGTACCTTATCAAAAAATAAAACTTGATAATAAATCATATACAAACAAAACCTATACCAATAACATTATTAACAATAAAAAAAACAACAAGGCTGCAGAATTTCAATTAAATCTTTTACCAAGTTCTAGGAACCTGAAAAATTATAGTAAATTATATGAATGATTAAACAACTTAACAAGATTGATAAACAATTGGTAGGCCTATCCTATAGACATAGTATAATTAATGCATATGAAATGAAGACTGTGCGATGAATAATATATTTATCTAATACGAAATTTATAAAACATACAATTTAAACTAATTTTATTTATGTCGTAAATAACAAATTCACTCTCAAAGAATTAAAATTGTTAACATTTCAAGTATTTTCTCGCATTCGCACGTGAGTATAACGGTCGTATAACTGTAATTTTATCGATATAGTCTCGATCAGCAGTACTCCTCAGTGTACAGCGAATAGTCGTCTGAATGATAGAGACTACATTTGACACGCCTTCCGCCATGACAGAATGGCCGATAAAATTTCGGTCATCTCAGAACAATTGTATTTTTACGACTTTCACGTCCACATATGGAAATAAATGAAGGTGGATCTTATCAAGGAACATTTATTCCATAATTTAGCAAGTTGTTTTACCCCGGCGCATCTTCCACGAAAAAAGTTACAAAATTCCAAACTTTTCAATCGAAGAAAAAAAATATTCTTACCTTGCTATGTGTGACAAACTTTCCATGCGCCGCAACCTTGACATCTTAACCAACTGTTTTCGGTTGAATGGAATCGGTATCAATAGCAGGAAACCGACACGGGGCCGTAATGCAATACCTACTTTTCGCGAAAAAAATGCGCCATATTTGTGACAGCCAATTAAGAAAAAAGAGTTACGTCCCTTTTTCGGTTGGCACACGCTACTAATATAAATGAATTTTATACGCATTAGTTACATTAGGAAAGTTAAAAAAAACTGTTTGATTTTAACAATTTCCATTAAGAAATATTAGAATTAATTCCCATGTCTGACTTTGTAAGAACCTTGTAAATGTTTTACAACAGTAATTTGATCTGTATGACATTATTTTTGATTTTATTTTTACAAATAAAATAGAGAATTTCAACAATTACCAATGTTTTATGTTGTAGAACCCAGTGAACGCTCACATATCTAAAAAGGATTAGTGTGACTACTCTTGTCGACTGTTTGGACGATATGACAACCTATCTTTTCAAAGAATACTAATTAAAAAAATTGTAAATTAGAACACTGTATATATAATCGATATAGAGCCATTTCCACATTGAGACTGTTCATATCAATGATGGCAGCAATAACATGAATGGGGTCCGCCAGTATATTTTTCCTCGCTAGGCGGCGCGCGTGTCTTAGGGGAGGGATAAGCGCACTAATGGCGGTAGCGTATTTACATTGACAACCACGACACACAGGATGCCAAAATACAGCTGCGTACCTCTCTGTACAGAATCGGGTGGACACAAATTTCCGACTGATCTGGAGTACCGATTAAGGTGGCGTATAACCATAAAACACATCGACCCAAAGACTAAGAAATTGTGGAAGCCAGGTGCGAAGGATGTGGTCTGCCGAAATCACTTCCAGTCTACAGACTTCAAAGTCACGCTATTAGGTAGGTTTAGACGTAGAACTAAATACACTGGAACGCCAGCGTGCCCGTTGGAGCGAATTATGCTTGTCCTCACCTGCGCGAAGCTGAAAGTGCCATGGTTACTTCCGGTAAGCCTAATACTACTACTACTATAGCTATGGAGGAGAGAGAAATTGGTGACCGGCCAGCTAGAGGTCGAAGCACAGCACTCTAAACCTCTAGGCCACCCCAACCCCCACAGATATGGTGGGGTATTTTATAGATGTCATATTAGACGTAAATGTTCAATGAATTTCCTTTAAATAATAATTAATTTTGAAATTCTCGAATGCAAACAATAAGATCTGTTAAATGCTCATTTTCCATTCGTAATTTGTATTTGAAAGCAGCCTGGGGTCAGTGTCAAATCTTGCGGCAATAAGTCATTGATTGCCATGGTATGCTCACAGTCTTGGGTTGGGATAAAGTTTCCGCAAAATTGGTTGAAGATGTTTCATCTGCATGATGTCCCAGCAATGACCTGAAATATTATTTGTTAAATTTTTTTAAATAAAGAAAGAAATGGAGTTTTATGGCACGTCATATCCAGCCATGCTATATGGTCCCAAACCTACGATGATTTTGACGACGACTATTAAATAAAGAATTAATTTGTTTTAAACTGTGATGAATCTGTCAAGCATTGTCAAAAGGGAATGTTTTAATATAGCTGAAATGTATAGAAAAACATGCGTTTTGTTGCCTTTGTTAGGTTAGAGATTTTTATTCCGCTTCCAACTTCGGTGCAGACAAGAAAATATGCGTTGGAATACGTGAATACACTTACAGAGAAATTAGTTTTACTAACTATATTTTTTATAGCATCCACACCTTTAAATTACAGTACGTTTCTAAGTGACAAACACCTTTCCAAAAGTTGGGATACAAATCACTAGCAGTGACACATTTGGTAGCAATCATCCTAGCGTACCTTTAATATTGCTCACAACACCAACAACCACACAAACCAAACAATGGGTTGCTACATTATCTTTCATTCTGGAGGCTTTAAACGTTCACTGAAAAATATAAATAAGTTGTTGAAATATCTGAACAGAAACATCAAGTGGATAATCGAGACTGTGTTTGACTGACTAGTAATAATAAATACAAAAGTCAAAAATATAGATGTTATACTTATTTGAAATCAGCGAAACCATACCACAGATTTTGATAATACAATTACATATAAATAAATTAGAAATATATATATATATACATGATTTACATAAATCATTCCGTAATTAGACATGAATATGATTATCTACCCTTATAAAATAAACGCGAACCGCTTGACTGTAGCTACAATCTAGACCAGGGCAGATAATTTGAAATCATGGAAATCCCAATGGATTAACCCAGGGTATAGTGGAGTAGTAGAACGGAATGAGAACACTGGGTAACCAAGGATGCATTAAATTAAGCCATTTCTGAAACACTGGTGTCACAAACGAAGGGCTTACACCAAATCTATATCCTAAGTCTGACACAGTTAAATTTCTCTTTATACGAAAAAAAAGGGCTCATTTGGTTCACTATATGTCCCTTTTCCTTTGGGAGGGAATCATTATTAATAGTTTCAAAAATGGCATCGAATGTTGAAATATTATTCAGTCCTGTATAAAATTGTATTTTTTTTGTTATCATCATCTTTGATATTTTCAAAAGCCAAAGCTTGTGAACAGTTTTTCTGTATTAGCTGACAAGTTTGGTCCTTTTAGTTTTTTACTCCTCGAGTCTTTAATTTAACCAAATTATCTTCTAATTCTTGCTTGTCGGTATAAGGTTGCTTCTTTATATCTTCACATTCAACACTTTTCTGATCTACCGAATTTTCAAATATTGGTTTGTGTTTAAAATATTTTGTAAAAGTCTACAATGAATGTCAGTTTGTACAGAATTATCAAATAATATTTTTTTTTCAGTTTGAGGCGATGTTCCACCAAGAGAATAGGGACAATTAGGTCTATTTCCGTTGTCGTTAGTAACATCTTAAAGGACACACGCAGTAATTTCCTGTGCACTGTTTTCTTGCCTTGCTCTGTATCTACTCTCTATATCTTCACCACGTTTTCTCTTTCTGACTTAAAGCCCCTATCCCGTTTTTCATAGAATCTGAGAATTACGAGTTTGTGTACGTATAAAATTTAAACGCCAAAATACAGAGGAATTGGATATTTACCTTGTCTGAAAAGTTCAGTTCAAAATATTGAGTCATTTGGCCGTGAACGTCAAAGTCGCTTATCCGGATACTAGCATTTTCAAATAGTTCGGGTCAACCAGGGGGGTTGGGATGGCCTATTGGTCTAGAGTGCCGCGCTTCGACCTCTAGCTGGCCGGTCACCTCTGGCTTGCGGCTGTGGTTTCGAGCCCTGGTGTGAGCGTATGTGGCATGGAGATAGGGGCGCCTTCTCAACCTCGTGGGTTTCCTCCGGGCACTCCGGTTTCCTCCCACTGCTAAAGACCCCTACGCGCAAGCGAATTATTGAAATAAAATTAAACCATGTGTTGGTCCCGAAATGACCTAGTTTGTGTTGAGTGGACGTTAAACCCCATTTCTCTCTCTCTCTCGGGTCAACCACTTGATAAAAGCGACTATATTCAATACCTATTGTACACCTGAGCTTGGATTGAGTCGGTGTGTTGGCGGTAAGCGATAATATGAGAAAAGAAATCTGATTGGCTGTTTATTTCTATCTCGAAACCAGAAAATTTTTTGAAGAAATTTCTCTGGTGAATCGGGGTAGCCATTTTTTATTTTACGTGCCTGGATGACCGAATCACTTAAAAATATACCCACGCGTTGAAAAGTAGATCTTTACAAAAACTTGAATTTGTACGTTTAGGATCCAATTTTTTATGTCAGTGAGTTGACTTTGACTCAAGGACCATTTTACATCAAACGAAACGACGATCCGACCGCTAGTTTTCGAGAAATCGACCCAAAAAGATTGACGAATCAGAGGTCAGAATGGACGGGGCTTAGGTTTGAAAAAAAAAAGTGGTAAAAATGGCCGATCCAATGCACCAGAGGCCTCTGGCTCTGCGGCTGCCTCTGGGAACGAGATTGTGTTTATTTATTAAACAAAGCCATTGCAGTTTGTGTAGTATCTTTTGTTTTAGATCAGGAAATGGTAGGCCGAAAGTTACTGTGAGTGAAGTCAGCGATGAGGTTGATGTGTTCCACTCAGTGCAAAGACAGCCTTCATCTGCAGTGAATGTTAGTTACAGTGCCCATGGTATCATACAGGAACAGTTGAGTGTATAAATTGGCATGCATGCAGGCATCTCTGTGATTTTATAGTGTACTTTATTAAAGATACATTATGTAAGATTTAGATAAAGGACTAGCCGTTCTTGCTATATTAGTTTGACAGTAGATAATGTAAAATGAATAATTTGAAGGTTGACAGACGTGCGCAATAATTTCAACCACGGTACTGGTTGATAAAAGCTACGTCTCGGTCCTCCAAATTTGATTAAATAAAAGGATCACTGAACCATTCTGTTTAATATCGAAGAAATCTGATGCCTTCAAGAGATGATTAAGGCCTGGATCAGTTAATTAATGTCTAATTAATACTTTAGAAAACATTTCAGACCTAAAGAAAGACCCACAATAGGCAGATTTAGCTCTTGCATAATGCATGATTAAAGTACTGATGCACCATTTTAAGCAATAAGAATCATTAGCAAACTACGATATTGTGAAATATGAATCGCTGATATGATTATAAGTCTAATCAAATTTTCATTTAATTTTTACAATATTAGGAAATGGAGTAGGGTTGTCTGTCCAGCCTCATGAGTTTTCTCTGGGTACTCCAGTTTCCTCCAAGACCCCTTAGGATATGCACAAGCAAATCATTGAAATACATTTAACCATGTGTTAGTCCCGAAATGATCTTATGTGTGTTGAGAAGACATTAAACCCGTATTCTCTTCCCCACTTTCAACATTACTACTATAAAATGTACCGATTTAAAATTAATGAATGATTGATGATAGCAATAATAATTTATTTGACATTATTTTGCAGTCCACCTATATACCATGCAAGATGTTTGTTCGCAGCTGTAAATTTTCATTCCCACGCAAATCGAGAACCTCTATAAGGCGCTGACGGAAACATAAGGTCAGTTTTCCCCTTAATTATGTAAAAGCATTGAATAATATCTAATAAATGACCCACCCACAGTCAGGAAAGAATTTAATTGGTCAGTTTGAACCAATAATCAGATGTGTTTATAAAGTATACGAAAACGTATAACATTTTCAGACTCCAAAAGTGACGGACCCTTTTGTTAATTTATATTTGAGATACAGAAAAAAGTACTCAAAAAGATCAGCAACATGGTCAGCAGTGCCTATAATGCCACCAAAGACATACGAGTATATTCCAAAACTGGAACAGCCCCATCTGATCCTAGGAGAATTCGAAGAACATTTGCGCCTGAAAGTCCACCCACTCTAGAATATGTGGTGAAGGGACAGGCCATACGATTTTAAGAATATCGTGACCAGTGTTTATTGAGTAACATGATTATGCCCATTTGTCTGCTTTGCTTTGAACCCTGTTTATTGACGATTTGGGTCAGGATACCTCCTCCCAGACTATGCAGCTTGGTATTACTGTTATCTCTTCTAAGTCGACCATGTCCCCAGTATATAAACTGATGATCAGCAGCATGACGAAACCTTTTCTGTTCATCGTCATCCAAAGAAATGTCCCCAGTATATAAACTGATGATCGGCAGCATGACGAAACCTTTTCTGTTCATCGTCATCCAAAGAAATGTCATTTCTTGTTTACAATGCCATCTGCAGCACCCCCTCGTCTAAACAATACTGATCAATTTCCTTAAAGTAAAATGAAAATTATGTAAAAATGTATCTATTAGTTGTCTTAATTGTCAAATGTTATTTTTGTATTTTGTAAACAGATTTTGTCCCTCATTAAACCAGTTGTTAATGTCATAATTATTTGTTTGTCATCAACTCCTATTAATCCAATAATTCACCATTGCCAGTTGAGAAATTGACAAAAATATGATTTTCAACTTCCAACGTTTGAAGATAGCTATAACATGGGGGGAATGGGAAAACAAGTCTGTTGGCATTTCCCTGACAATTATTACACGTACACCAGTCAGGATTTGTTGTGGTGGTGGTGTGTCTCTAGCTGGAATAGCCAATCTGTCGCAAATATCAAGCCTGACATGAATAAGCTCACATGACAGTCAAAAAATTACTTGATTTTGTTTTTATACGATATTTGCCTGCCATGTAAATTATGTAATTTGTTTTCATTTGACACTCGAAAACAATCATTCCTGGTTTGTAACCCGAGCTACACAACCAAATCATCTACAGTAAGTATAATACAGCATAAGGATAGTAAATAAACAACGGTTATTTATACCTTCAATCCATCAATTCTTTGGGATCTCAACATTGTCACCCTTTCTTCTGTGGTCTCTGTAACCTCTCCAGGACGCCTCTGTGCAAGGCAAACGCCTCTACTCATTTTGCACTAAACAAAACGGTGACATTAAACATACATTATGCAAGAGCTAAATCTGCCTATTGTAGGTCTTCCTTCAGGCCTGGGGGTTGGATGGCCGAATGGTTAGCACGTGCGCGCTGTATCATAAAGTCTGTCATTGAGTCAACTGGCGTGGTTTCGAATCCCGGTTGTACGTGACAAGGATTAGGGTCGCCTGTCAAACCTAGTGTGTTTTCTCCGGGTCCCCGTAAAACCATTGTTGGGGAAATCCTGCAAGCAGCCAAGAAAATTAATGAACATGAAAAAACAACAAACAATATAATTATAGCAGCACTAATTAATGGAAACAGGTTGATTTCGTTGTATGATTTTAGAGAGCCTCCTGCACTTTTTGACTAATGAAAGTCAATAATACCATACATTTGGGCCTCACAAAGCAATTCATGTAAAAGTTAGTAACTATACGGCAATGCCATTTTAGATCCAGGGGCTCCAACATCTCCTCTTAAAAAAGTGAGAATTTTATCCAAATGTTTCGGTGATCTATCTATGAAATAATATAAAAGGCCATCTTTCTTCACACCCTTGATAAGAGGCATCCTCCTTCATTAGGTGAAAAAAAGGATTGGCCATAGTAGTTTAGACAGTACCCCACGTCCAAAGTAAACAGTTCTGCCTTTATTGTCTGCTACCTTCAGAGGCTCCAACATCTCCCCTTAAACAAGTGAGAATTTAATCCAAATGTTTGGGTGATATATTTATGAAGTAATATAAAGGGCCATCTTTCTTCTAAGCCTTGATAGGGGGCATCCTCCTTCATTAGGTGAATAGAAGAGTTTCTTGGTGGGACCCCAAAGTGGCCATAATAGTTTAGAATTCAGTCCCCTCCCCCCGCACGTCCAAAATAAACAGTTCTGCCTTTATTGTCTGCTACCTTCTTTAACTTTTGGTTAATTTTCAGCATGTGACTGGAAGCAGCAGAACTATTATTGTTGGAAGAATTTGGTAACTCTGGTGGCTGCGACCTCTCGCACAGTTGCTGTTGATCCTGAAGACACGTCGGACAGGGCCGACGACATGAGGATAAAACAGTTTTCCATCGCTTACGACTAATGCGGATCGGGGACTGAAAAAGTGGTCTGGGTAAGGTACAGGTAGTACCCGGGATTCTCGTATTTAAGCCATGGGCTTAACTTCCAACCAATTTTACCATTTCAGTGATGAAATATTTATTCTGAAATTAAGCCCAGGGCTGAAGAAAGACATTTTAATTGCCACATGTAGTGTCTAATAGTAAGTGCAGGAGGGCCGCACCACGCGCAAAACAAAAATTTACAAGACCAACCTGTGGACAAGACAGAAAACAGACATTGCAAAAAAAAAAAAAAATATTAACAAATATCAAATCTAGTAAATGGATACGGGGGCCAGCCGTATGCGTCCACTACGCTCTACAGTCCCGGGCCTGTTATGGTACAGGCGTTCAGCTGCAGTTTGAATCCAATGAGTTTTAAAGATGTGAAACGCTCTCACCTCGGGCACTTCTGCGGCGCGAACGAAAGCTTCACGAATTCCGTCAGTACAAGAGTTTTGCTTTGATATCTGTGTTGATGTCAACCATTCCACTCTTGCAGAGTAACCAAAATCTGAAAGATGGGAATAAATATGTAATAAAAAAGAAAGCAATTGATAATAAAAAAAACCCCACCAATACATGTATGTGGATGAATAAGAAGGGAGACATCCCCGCGGTTTCAACAGGAAATAGACATAATATGCCTCTTTATTTCTAGCGAACACCCCCTCCAGTGGCACTCGATCAAGAATTGGTTAACAATCAATCAAAAAGTAAACATTTAATATGGCATAAATCTAAGCCCGTCTCAAATGTAGAAGACATGGCCAATGCAGTGATCATTCTATTTACAGTACTCTCTGTTATTTAGAAAATAATGCGACTCACCACTGACGTGGATGGCACTCGTACACAGGCTGTTGTGACAAATATGTGGGCAATCCATGTTAGATGGCAAATCAATACTTATGCTGTGCACACCGGTGGACTTCCAAATCTCTGTTACACACCCTCCCTTGTTACGCCTCTATACCGACTTCAAGCCCTGCCATGTCCAACTTTCCCAATATTCAACAAAGATGAATATTTTCTCTCTCATATTGCCGACGTTAGAAATCTGCCATTTTAAAATTAGAAAATCATGGCCATCCATTATGAAATTAGAATATCATGGCCATCTTTCCCCAATTTCACTCAATAACGACGAATTTGGAACTTTCTCATTAAGTTGAAGATACAAATCTCTCGTTTTGAAAAACGAAAAAAACATACCGCTAGATAACTAGAAACAATGTAATACACTATTCAGTGTTTTGTTACGACATCATGCAACAAAATGTAAACCCCCCGCCCCCAACGGACACCCAAATAATGGCTAGGTTGATATGAAACAGTCGGAAATATAACTCGTGAGCAATTTAAAAACATTATTCGTAATATTCCTGGCAATGCCCATTCAAGTCTTAAAGGGACAATCCCGATAAGAACAGAGTTTCAAAAATTAAAGTCCGAGCATTTACGAAATTTATGGACCAAAATATAGAGACATGGTGTATTTACCTTGGCTTAAAGTTTCAGCTCAAAACGTCAACACTGCTTATACGGACACGTAACCCTTTTAAGATTTCGGGTCAATTTTTTGATTGGGTGACCTAATAATCGATTCCCGTTTCTTGAGAGGTCTATACAGTGAATGACCTATGTACTGTACTTGATAACAAAAGGTAAATTTCACCTACATATCATTTTTATAGAAAAAAAGTCTGGTTTTATCCAGATAATGTACAATACAACGGTCTCCGTTTCTAGATGAAGACTGTCAGGTAATGGGATATAAGGGATTTTAACACAAAATTAAGCAGTTTTATTCCCCAAAAAATTATCGGGATTGACCCTTTAGAAAATAAAAGGCTGAAAAAATATCTACATTGCAAGTATGTCGTCATAATAGCAGGACTAAGGCTATCAATTACTTGCCCATTACAGCCATTAATGTTAAATGGCTGTAACATCATAGGCTGTACATAGCTTTTTGCCCTACATTCCGTTGGTTCATTCTTTATAGGCACATAATTGCAATCTCCTCATCATAATTTTGTAGAAGGATGGCCATAAAGATTTTCTGCTTTGATGTCGACGGGTTCAAATCTTATTTCCGACACACTGATTGCTCTTCGAGAAGACACTTTACCCCCCCCCCCCCAAAGCTCTGTGCCTTGATATCATCAGTATTACCCAATATTGCCATGAAACTCAAACTTGGTCTCTTTTCTCCAATTCTAAGCTAAAAAAAAAGACGAGAAAATAATTATAGGAAAAATAGTCTTAATAATTCGCACTACCCATCATGAAATAAAGGGACTGGGCGAAGGGAAATAACTCGAATTTTATGGGGAGGCAGACCACTATTAAACTTCACCATTTGTGTCTCTTTTCTCCCCTGTAGCATGCACACGTTTATTGATTTTGTGGTCTAGAATGGACGAAGAGGGTTTAATTATCATTTTCTATTTAATCGATAGTTTAGAGAGCCAAGGCAATTTACTAGTTTAGATACTTTATTCTCTTCTCTTTGATTTGTACCTGATTCATAAATAATGATCCCTGTCATTGAGTCAAGCTTGTCTGCGATATCACTTTTGTGGAAGCAGACGTTAAACACCAAGTAGTAGTATTGAGTCAAGCGGCATGGTTTCAAATCCCCGCGTGTTCGTGGCAAGGAGTAGGGTCGCCTATCCAACCTCGTGGCTAGGTCCTCCGATTTCCTCCTAGCGCTAAAGGCCTCTACGTAGTAGCATCCAGCGTATGAATACGGGAACTCATGTTGGTGTCGTGATAGGTCCCGAATATTCAGTTGGGTCTCAATAGATTTATCGGAATTTGATGCAGACGGTACAATCATAACACTCTTCTCCAAGTTTTCCTAAAGAGGAAAGGTGCTACTTGCACAACTAAAAAATAACTTTTTTCATCTACTTTTTGACAAGCTTTTATGCGGTCGTGATTTAAAACCGTTTACATCTTGCCGTGTCTTGATTCGGAACAAGTAGGGCATAATTAGTTTTATAAGTCGCAACCCCTACCAATGTGTGGGATAATTTGCGACTTCTGTTTTTTTTATCAACGTTGTCCAAAATATAAACGGTAGAGGCAAAATAGTGTAATCAGCAAATTTAGTATAATCAAAAACGAGACTAATAGAAATAGTCCGTAAATTCCCTTGGTTTTTTTTTCGAATTTTCACTTTTTCTCTTATCTTTTGATTAGTTCATGGCAGAACAGTAGGACGTTAAACCCAATTCCTCTCTCTCTGTATAAATTATTTGATGTTTTTATTTATTTATAGAATAGATGATAATAACTGGAGGTAATTTACAAGAATCTAAAGAAGCCTTGAAGATTGCAAAACAAGATGGTAAAGATACAAAGTCAATTCCATTTCATTTTCATAGGTCTCTATCTCGTTCGAGGCATAACTGTAGGACGTTAAACCCAATTCCTCTCTCTCGTTCGGAGCAGAACAATAGGACGTTAAACCCCAATAGGACGTTGAACATTTGTAGTACTATAGGTATTGTAGGACTTCTTCTTGTTGTGTTCTTCTTGTGATCGACAATGATACTACAGCAATTAGTTGTAAATAACTTTATTACAAGCTGAATGGTTTCGCAGGTCCCTTGTTCTCAACAGATAATGGCTGCTAGAATAACTGGGTGAGTTTCTAACGAATCTCGCTCTACCCCTATTTTATATCCCCCAGTTTCTGCAGGCCCAAGATTAACTTTGAACCTAAATTCCATTCCAAATATGGAATAAAGCCTTACAATTCTCACCACTACAATCAGGTGATACTCCTTATATGGTCTTCCAACCATAGGTTAAATAACAGGTAGAACTTGACGAATATTTTTGACAGTGGTTAGAATTTTACCAAAACATCACTTGTTTTTTATGTATAGCTTTTCATTCAGTGCGCTAGGTGCATGTGAATTTGACTTTATAAAAATAGTTGTTTTTAACAATTTCCCAAAGACACAATATGGTCTTAAAGACCATAGTCTTACACATTATTCAACTTCAGTTCATCTACCTGATACCAATCTGATTAAAACACAGATCTTATTTCGTTTCGTTTTTTATAGTTAATAATTGTGTTTTACTTGTCTTTACAACACTAGGATCTGGAAGAGTTGTTAAATAATAGACGTTCTTATTGATGTGAGGAATTGGCCAAGGAAACGGTTTGTTAGGGCGAATTCTTGACGTTCTCTGGGAGGTTGGATGGTCAATGGTTGTGCGCGCTGTATCCTGTCCTTGGATAAACTGGTGTGGTTTCGAATCCCCGGTTGTGCGTGACAAGGAGTAGGGTCGCTCCAACTTCGTGGGTTTTCTCCGGGTCCTCCGGTTTCCTCCCACTGCTAAAGACCCCTACGCACAAGCGAATTATCGAAATAAAAAATTAAACCATGTTAGTCCCGCAATGACCTAGTTTGTGTCGAGTAGACGTTAAATCCCATTTCTCTCTCTCATTAAGTCATCAGTGAAATCCTCACTTGTACGTGACAAGGAGTAGGTCGCCTGTCCAACCTCGTGGGTTTTCTCTGGATCCTCCCACTGCTAAGAAACCCTACGCCAAGTGAATTATTGAAATAAAAATTAAAGCTTGTTAGTCCCGCAATGACCCAGTTTGTGTGGAGTGGACGTTAAACCCAATTTCTCTCCGGTTAGACATGGTGCGAATCTCTCCCATATTTAATTTTCATTATATTTAAACGACCTTGAAGCAGTTTAAGATATAAAAAAAAGACTGGAAATTCTGTGTTCAAACAGAATACTGAAATGAAATGAAATGAAATGGGGTTTAACGTCCTACTATTCTGCTCCTTAACTGGACTAATGAAGATGGGCATACGCCATACAGTGTGCTTCGAGGAAAATTTTTCCCGGGCAGTGGCGCTACGGACTACTTTTATATTGAATTACAACTGCCAAGGGATATTTTACGTGCACGTCAATGTGTACACGGGATCTCGGTTTTTCGTCCCATGTGAACGACTAGACAGTCACCGCGGATCCCGTCTGTTAGTAGAAATACGTCCCCTTGATATGACTGTAGGGGACTGGGGGCTACTTTAGACTGTAAATATAGAAATGACAGAATCTGAACTTGCCCGCAGAAAACCACGATAATACTTATTTACAGGAATAGAGTCTGCCATTCTGGAAAATGGCAAAATAAGTTCAGGGCTCGCGATTTGCGTTCCTCGGAGAAGAGTCAGTCTCTTATCAGTATTTCATTATAAAATTCAAAGTGACAATCATTTAGTTTAAACAATGTTTTATTAAATAAACTGAAATGGATTGAACAACAGGCAAAGGCCTATATAGGTTCTCTCCAAGAATTTGTTAGAAATACCAAAAGTGACTGTATAAATACGATTTGTAAATACAATATGTTCCTGGTGATAGACCTATTCTACCGTTATATATCTAGTTTACCTGCGATTGGTTAAAATATAACAGTTTAACTATGTTTTAAATATAACTATGCATATATCGATTTAAGTCACAAACTTAAATTTGCCGAACAACGCTCGATAATTACTACTTTGTTAATTAAGAGAGGCAGACGTGACTACGAAGAAGAGAAAAGGTCTACTGTCATTACAAATCGCAAAATTCAAAATGTCTCCATTTTATTTTTACCGGCTACTTTTAATTTGTGCTTTGTTAACTTCCTGTGGTGCTGTAACAGGATCATTTTGGATTAAACGTAAATTAAACGAAATAATAAAACCGCGATATTATAAAAGTTTTGATGTTGATAGTGACATACAATGCGGTGTTCTATGTTCTCAATTGTATAATTGGCGTGAACTTTATTATAGAAGTAATGTATGCTACTGTTTGGCGCCAAATTATACACCATTATCAGAAACAATAGGAAATCTGACGATTGATGTTGGTGATTCTATATATGAAATGTTCCGAGGTAAGTTTTACTTTCATTTCATATTTTGTTTACATGTATTCGTGTGAATACGAGAGTTTGCAATGTTCGATATGGCACGTGGAACCTATAGTTCGTTCACAGTAGGTACAATCCTAGAATAGAAAACACTAAAATATCAGCCATGTTGGCAAATGACGGTCATTTTGAAAACTTATGTGTCAAACACATTTATACCCAAGGTTGATATGATAGAGAACACGCGGGCGAAGCCCAAGGGTTCTTTATCGTATCAATCCGAGGGAGAGTAGGTTTATATCTGACATATACAACGTTCACCCTTAAATTTAATGGACTCGTCTAAAAAAGGCAACAGTGATTGGATAATTGCTCGGTAGTTTCCGCCAAATAGCGATAATTACCGATGTAATAATGCGTGTGTTTTTGTTTACACGTCGCCATTTTGAATTGAAAGCCAGAACAAAACGGATAATTAATCAATCCTTTTTACTCATCATATGTACGATGGAATAGATGTGGATGCAAATATGATGAGGATCTACGGGAAATTGAAACCACGCCACTCGGCTCTATAACAGACCTTATGATTTGACGTGCACGCTTATGGTTTTGTGGGCACGATGTAAACCACAAGACAACCGAACCCACTCCAAACGAAAGACACCTCACGAACCCAATTAAGCATACTGTATAACTGTGTCTCGTGCGCTATGTTAATTGGAAGAATGTTTAAATAAGAAAACCATGACAAAATTATAAATCATTTAAATGTTTGTTGTGTAAATTCTGATTTTATTTGTATCGCTTCGGTAACTAACCCTTAATTAAGAAAAACAGATCTGAACTTATTAACGTTTACTATAAATATATTTAACTTATATTATTATAAATTCACTCAACTTATATTATTATTAATACACTCAACTTATATTATTATTATAAATACATTCAACTTATATTATTATTAATCTGTATTGTTATATCATAAATACACTTAACTTATATTGTTATATTATAAATACTCTTCACTTATAATAATTGTATAGATCCGTGTGTTATATCTTTAAAACGGTAATTTGAAGCGCCTGCTATTTCATTAGACCCTTTCTCGGGGGCACCGGAAGTCCATGGGGGAGGGGCGGTATTCTCCCTAGAAAGTTTTGACAATCGGAACAGAAACGATGAAATCTGCCGTCTTCTAACAGGCTACCAGTTAAAACCTATCAGATCAAAATAAACTCAGATCATTAGAATCAATAGCCGACTTGGTTCAATTCGACGTAGCACATGTATCGGAGAAAATTCACTAACTGGAGACATTTTTTAAAGTACATGTGTTATCATTTTAACCAAACACACCAGTATTCTGTACTCTTCGTCTTTTGGGGATTTAATTAATTGCAAATCTATTTGAAGTTTTGATCACCAACTAGGAGATGCCTTATTTGTATTAATAGTATTTTACCTCCATTTTCAGACAGATCTGGTTGTGTATCAAGAAATTACACCATGTTTTCTGGTACTAATTACTGTTTGAAGTTGATAACAACTCCTTTAAACTGGATGGATGCTGAACATTACTGTAAACAAGATGGCGGAAACATGGTTTCCATAGAAACAACAGAAGAAATGGAGAATGTACTACTACTAAATGGAGGTTTGATAATGTCTTTTCTCATATTTATTTTCCAGGAAACACGGTGGCTAAATGGGTAAGACGCTGACTCGCTGGTATGGAGGTCGCGTGTCAGATCCCTACATTGGCCGAGAAAGTTCATCGGGATTTTCCAAAGTGGTTCCTTTTGTCGGTGGTGCAGAACGGTGGGTCGTTCGGATGGGACGAAAAACCGAGACCCCGTATATACATTGGCGTACATGTAAAAGATCCCTTGACAGTTGGAATTTAATATAAGAGTAGGTCATAGTGCCTCTTACCGGGCAAAATTTCCCACAATGCGCACTTTATGGTTGATGCCATCTTCATTATCCCAGTGGGAGCAGAATAATAGGACGTTAAATCCGATTTCATTTATAATTTTCTTGGGTTGTTTTTTTTTTTGAATGCCAGGAAGTTAGCTTAGCGGGAAAGAATTGGCTGGTTGTAGGGCCGACCCGACTAATCTTTTTACGTATAATTTTCAGCGTTGATTCAACTCGTGATTTTAATAGATATCCGGTTTGGTGTTCATGAGATCTAATTTTGAGGACTGTTACCTTTTTCATGCGGATAAAACAAAATGACTCGATACCCGGGTTAAACCCACCCTTCGCGAAAAACGATAACAATCAAATATTCACACAATAATAAAATGGGCTCTTAAGAACGTATTTCCACCCAATCTCGAAACAAGAAAAATTTTTGTAGAAATTTCTCTGGTGAATCGGGGTAGCCATTTTCCGGGAAGGTGCCCTGTAATTCCTACGTGCGAAATTTCTCGTTTATTTGCGTCGTACGCCCCTGATTTTACGTGCCTGGATGACCGAATCGCTTAAAAATATACCCACGCGTAGAAAAATAGATCTTTCCAAAAACTTGAATTTGTTCGTTTAGGATCATTTTTTTATGTCAGCGAGTTGACTTTGACTCAAGGATCATTTTACAACAAACGAAACGACGATCCGACCTCTAGTTTTCGAGAAATCGACCCAAAAAGATTGACCAATCAGAGGTCAGAAAGGGCGGGGCTTAGGTTTGGAAAAAATGGACGGTCTAATGTGCCAGAGGCCTTCGGCTCCGCGGCTGCCTCTGGGAACGAGATTGATTTCCACCAATATCTACGAAATTTTGAAGGTATTTCACACTCCTCGACCACACACAATATCCGAAGTAAGCTATGAAGAAAACAATAAAAGTGGCAATGCCCAGGACTTTCATGGATGGAGGAGATTACATATATTGAAACATCCATGTGATGTTTTGTTTTAATTTGTCTCCTTAAATTCACCACATGATTGGTACAATATAGCTCGGTTGGAGCTTACGTGCCATAAAACAACTTTTCATTCATGCAGGAGAAAGCGGTCAATTGCAGTTCTTGCATAGTATTTACATCATTAGAAAATAAACCGCTAAAAGTTGCATTTAATTGCCTTAAATTCCCACGAAAGTTAGGATTCAAGGATTTTATCGCAATACAAAACTTTCAATTTTCCAGGTGTCAGGTTTTTGGTAGGTGGTTTTCTACCTGTGGGAGAGGTTATGCAGAAACTAGAATATCGTTGGATCAGCAACCGTAATGAACCCATCAACACCGAATTCTGGTATCCTGGACAACCCTCTTATGTGAACCCAAAAGGTCAGGCGGAGGATGTCGTGAACATGCACCCAGGAGGGGATTTAAACGACACACCAGCATCTCTCGCTCAGTGGTTTATGTGTGAAATTTTAACCATTTAAATCGGTTCTTCTTTGTTTGCGTCGTCAACACAAACACTTGCTGGCCATTTTTTTTTTGCATGAATACAAACCCTTGTTGGATTGAACGTCATTTTCTCCATTCTATTAAATTCAATCTGTATCATTCAAATATTCATCGATGATTCTGGGTGCCAGAGTCTTTGTCAAATTGTGATTAGTTGGGGCCGATTAGTTAACAAACGTATTAGCAGACAAACATAATGTAATTACCATACCGAATATCATGTGGCTTTATCATCCCAGTGTTATGGTTCGACTCAGTCTAATTAAAATATAGATCTATATTTCGTTTTTTTACACTATCGATGGCCTACACTCATGTAGATCTAACGAGTTATAGTGGGAGCTCAGGCTCTATGACGTCAAGTATCAAGCACGGGACATTTGACCCGATAACGTCAGTCATTCGATTAACCAATTAGAGACCGCCATGCTTTTGTTTTGTTTTGATTTCTTTCCGCTGGTGTTAGTATGTAGACGTCATTGGCTGGTAATATCTACCCACAGTTCCACGCATGAAAAGGTCAAACGGTCGATTCGACAGACCATTTGATTGGCTGAACACTCATTTCAGGCAGAACACGAGGTAAATAACAAGTCCTCCAGATCCAAGAGTAGTGACGACAAGTAAAAACGTAACGAAATTGGATCTGTGTTTTAATCAGATTGGGTCCGACAAGTCACCATTTTGTTAAAAACTTGTCAAGTAAAATAAAAATGGTTATTCATTTCCAGCCATATTTATATTTGATTGGTAAGAAATGGCGTCAAAAAATCGAAGCGAAATATACTTAAACTAATAATAATAATGTATTTATAGAGCGCTTATTATCCAATATTTTGATGTTCTGTGGCGCTATTACATTATGGATAAAACTACCAATTAAAATATATATATTAAAGAAATGTCATGAATCAAAAACCATAATATCTCTTAAAGATACATTATGTAAGATTTAGATAAAGAACTAGCCATTCTTAGTATAATAGTTCAAAAGTAGATAATGTAAAATGAATAATTTGAAAATTATATTCAAATTACTCTATTGCAAGCGAAGATATTAGCGTTTGAAGGTTTGACAGACGTGTGCAATTATTTCAACCACGGTACTGGTTGATCAAAGATATGTCTCGGTCCACCATATTTGATTAAATCAAAGGATCGCTGAACCATTCCAATCTGTTAAATATCGGAGAAATCTAACGCCATCGAGAGATCAATGCCTAATTAATACGTTAGAAAACATCTC
The DNA here is from genome assembly GCA_948474765.1 of Patella depressa. Taxonomy (NCBI): domain Eukaryota; kingdom Metazoa; phylum Mollusca; class Gastropoda; family Patellidae; genus Patella; species Patella depressa. The sequence goes on from OX419716.1 coordinate 81,067,027, forward strand.
ATGCCTAAAGAAAGACCTGTGAAAGACAGATTTAGCTCTTGCATAATGCATGCTTAAGAATAGAATGTTAAAGGAAACAAAAGAAACACCTATCAAGATTGCGAAATTAAAATAAAATATGGTATCCAGTAATAAAAAGTAAACTCCGAAAACGTTTAAGCATTTAACAATTAAAATGGCTTTTAAAGAGGTGGATCTTTAAATAAACATTCCGAATATGCATTCGGTCACTGTGGCGTCACTGTCGTTTTTACCGTAGGTCTATATTTGCGACTTTGAGTGACAATATCTGAATAAATTTTCATCAGATTGATGTTAAACTGCCGTAAAATGCTTAAAGTAACCAATGACTATAAGTTCAATCAATTTAGTTTTCTCGTTTTATGTGCTCCTTAACTTTAACAACAGCAAAGTAGTGGTTTCGTGAAAATATAAAATTAGCTCAGGCGATACTAATCAGAAGAATGATGACAAGTAAGCAGACCATTATTAAAATCATTCATAAATTATTTAAATGATTATAGAACAATTGCATTCCATACTTCATGGTTGTTTTTTCATGCGTGAGAAATATAGTAAGTAACCAATTCTTAATTAAGCACGGTTGGGAAGGCGCGCCAATCTCCAAGCCACATACGCTCACACCAGGGAATGGCACCATAACCGCACACTAGAGGTGACCTTCATGATAGTAACTAAATTGTTACTCTTAATTAACCACGGTGGAAATGAAATGAAATGGGGTTTAACGTCCTACTCTTTTGCACCTAACCTGGGCTAATGGAAGACGGGCATGCGCCATACAGTGTGCTATGAGGGAAATTTTGCCCGGGCTACGGCCTACTCTTATATCGAATTCCAACTGCCAAGGGATCTTTTACGTGCACTCCAATGTGTACACGGGACATCGGTTTTTCGTGCCATCCGAAGGACTAGGCATCTGTCCTTGTCAGGCCCTCTTTCTGCATCACTGACAAGGGGAAATCACGCCGGAAAATCGAGATGAACTTTCTCGGCCAATGCAGGGATCGAACACCCGACCTCCAGGCTAGTGAACCAGTGCCTTATCCACTTAGCCACCGTGATCCCCTAACCACAGTGGAGAAGGCGTGCATATACCCAAGCCACATACGTGCACAGCAAGGATTGAAACCACAACCGGAAGTCAGAGGTGACCGATCAGCTAGAGATCGAAGAGTAGCAATCTTTTTTTACATTGATTTATATACATATTCTGGGCTATGAATGGTAAAATAAATAAGTTGAAAGCAACTTAAGTTTTTATATACATAAAAAATAAATAAGTCTGACAGTTTAGACTACTAGGCCATCGCAATCTCTACTAATACACTGTATATAATTCACAAACAAATTTGAGATGACAACAAAACACATACTTATGGAAAATGCCCCCCTGAGAAAATTTTTTTGTCCCCCCCCAACGAAAATTTGCCAACCATAATTCTAAAATACCTACTGTAGACTGTAACGGGTGTGTCCCCCCCTCTGAAGCCAGCAAGTCTGGTTCATTGTTCATTTGCTAGATATATTTGACAGTAGATATCGCTTGTGTAATAAATTACATAATCTACTAGGATATTTCCTCTGAGGATATGCTTTATACATGAATGAATTTTATTGATTAATCAAAAAGGAACTTCTTTTATTTATAATCTTTGAATGGCATTTAGCGATTGACCATAATATAACACACAACACAGTTCTATGGATAACAAACACAACATTATACACACACGACGTTTCGACAAGAATTCACTGGTCGTTATAAAGCATACAAATTACAAATGAGGAAAATGTGACAGTGTTATATATATGTGTATTAAACAATAATAAGAGAAACCATAAGTAACAATGATGAAAACCTAGCTTAATTGGTCATCAAAAAATAATTATACTAAGGTTAATTATGATGGCACATAGTGTAGTAACAACAACGGATAAAGGATCAAAGAGAAATTAATAAAAAAAATAGATGATGGGTGAAACCTACTTGGTGAAGCCATAAGATATGTCTCTGGACATCAAAGAGCATACAGTGAATGGTGAAAAAGATCTTAATTATGATGATATTCATATAGGACTTATTGCATAGTGACATAAAGTGGAATATACAATGTTCATACAATTAAATGAAGGATCTAATTGCATCGTATACACATAACTGCTTGTTAGGAAACTTTTATGAAATTATATAAGGCTAAAAGATAGTATATCATATGATATGAAACAGTTCCTGGCATTAATTATTACTTAAAATTAAAGGGTCATTAGCTTTGGGTAGGTAGATACCAACATCTAGGTTGAGCTCAGGCCGGGTTTTCTTTATGTGGATAGCTTCTAGTATACGTCTTTTATTTATAATCTTTGAATGGCATTTAGCGATTGATCATAATATAACACACAACACAGTTCTTGTTTGTTTGATTTCTCCCTAGAATTTTTACATCTGACCAATTTATGCTGTGTTGTCTGTTGGCTTTCAGGTGAGCAGCTACGGCGGATTTATTCAGTCAATCTTACGTTTAGAGGTTATTTTCGGTTCTCTGACATAGGTCTCCCCACACGAACAATCTATTTGGTAAACGCAACCTTTTGGTTGAACAGGGGAGGAGTGATTCAGTTTGCCATATGATCGCAGATGATCTTTAATTGTTTCAGTTTTAGTAAATATGGTTTCTATTCCAGCTTGTTGCTTCAGTAATCGTTGAATTTGGTATGTGAGTTTACCATTAAATGGAATAAATACTCTTATTGGTGGTTAATCTGGTTTTTGTGTATTTGGCTTATTCTGTTGATGTGGGGTTTTATGATAACACTGGTAACAAGTTGTTCAGTATATCCGTTCAGGGTGGTAAAAACAGTTTTAAGATGTTGGATTTCAGCTGGTAAATTTTCCTCATGACATATATTAATTGCACATTTAGTTAAGAGTTGAAATAGTAGATATTTTGTTACTAGTAGGTTGATTCGATTTGAAATGAATATATCGGTTGGTTTTCGGAACACGGATGTCTTGAGATGTTTATATCCCGAAAAGGGAGGCTGTGCTGTTCTTCTGTTCTCATCGTAAATTGGATTCTCTGATGCTGGCTGTTGAGGTGCTGTAGGAGGACTGCGGGGTCGTCATCTTCATTGAACGTATCATTAACTTTTCTGTACCAGCATGTAGGTTTAACAGGGGAGGATTCTAACGCTGTTTCTTCGACAGCTGGCATGAAGATTTGACTTATTAATGGGGATAATGGGCTGCCCATGGGTAGACCATATAACTGTTGGTAGAAGTTGTCTCCCCAAGTAAAATATGTGGAATTAATACATTCTTCAATAAGAAGTATGATAGTTTCAGTTATGAGGGTTGGGTGAATTGGACAATCCAGTTGTTGAAGTTTGTTTCGAATAGTTTCTACGGCTTCTTTTCGTGGTACATTAGTGAATAGATCAACTACGTCATAGGATATCATTTTGCCATGTTTTTGGATGGTTTTCAGGTTTTGACACAGATCGCTTGAATCTTTGATAAACGAAGAAGATGATTTCCATAATGGTGACAGTAGTTTTGACAAGTATTTTGGGGTATTACAATATACTGAGTCTTTAGAACATATTAGTAGACGAGCTTTCATGGGATTCTTATGGATTTTAATTGTTGCTCTTGCATATGGCGGTCGTGGGTGGTTAGGTCTCAATTTGTAATATACATCAGCTTTTTTTTTAATTGACCTTGAATGAAATGCTGTCAAAAAATCATGTATTACTACGCCATAATGTAATCAGGTTCAGTAAAAGTTGGATCTATACCAAAGATTTATATTTATTTTTTGTCAATGTAAGAAAGGATTATTGCGTGATATATAAAAACCCCAACTCGTTTTTTTATATAAAAAAATATCAACACTCGTTGATAAAGTAAAAAAAAAACCCGACAGAGCCTCGTTTTTGTGACTTTATCAACTTGTATTGATATTTTCTGATACCAAAAAGGATCGTAGGAGGTTCTCTATATTTATAAAATCATTTTAAACAATTCAAGTTTAACATGAACACACTTATATGGATATACTACTTCTGAATTTGTCTATATATTACATCTTCCAACTTATTGTTTTATCTGCTATTTTTACTGTTCATCTATATATTGCTGGCTTTATGATACAGCACGCACGTGCTAACCATTCGACCATCCAGCCCCCCTAAATCAAATGAAATGAAATGGGGACAGATACAGTGTGTTATGGGGACGGGCAGCGGAGTATGGCCTACTCTTATATCTAATCCCATCAGCCAAAGGATCTTTAACGTGAACGCCAATGTATGCACGGGACGTCGGTTTTTCGTCCAATCCGAACCACTAGAAATGCATGTTCTACACCATTGACAAGGGGAAACCACGTCGGAAGTCCAATGAATCCTGAGTTTAATTGGGTCATTTTGGTACTAACATATTGTTCAATTACATTTTATTAATTCCTTTGCTAGTAGGGGTCTTTAGCAGTGGAGGGAAACCGGAGAACCCGGAGAAAACTCACGAGGTTGTCACGCACAATCGGGGAATAGAAACTAAGCCTCTTGACTAGTTTTGAATAATTATAGCAAGATGGGCCAACTTTTTAAGAAATTTTAATCCATTCAAGTGCATGTGCGTCGTGGCTTCACAAAGTGTGAATTAATAGATGAACGGACAGGGTTAACATTAAAATATTGGCATATAAAATCAACTTTAAAGCACTTCCTCTCATTTCCTAGCAATATCAATGATAATAGCCGAGAGCATAATACAGCTCTGCGAGTAAATAAACGCCGACAGTTGATGGCAATAGAAAGATCTTGGGATATAAATAATGCATGTCCAGCCGTCCTCTTACGAGCTCATAAATCCAATATCCCTCAATATTCAAGATTTTGATATGTTTATAAATTGTTTTTGAATAACTTGGCTGGATTATATTTGATAAAATCAGGAATATTTCCATGATATTTGTAGGAATTTTTAACGTGTTTTTACATTTCCTTTCCACCAACGTGTTTCTGTGTAGATGATATATTAATTGAAACTTGATCGATTGAAAAAAGGGGAATGCTCAGTAGTCCGCGGGTGCACAGATTCACAAGTCCGCGGGTTCATTAATCCACCGATATTAATTATTAGGGTTGGGTTAGGGTTAGGGTTAGATTTCTTGATACCCATATTTATAGTAATTCTTATAGCGACAGACTTGTTCAGCGGCGGGCAAGTGAACCCTTCTGGAAAATAACTTCACGATGATCATGACAATATCTATATTCCAGTCCGATTGGTGGCACATTTGTATTAATTCCATTTTAATAAAATAGGTAATATAGTAAAACAAAATGTTAATAGTAATGTACAGTTACTGATCAAATTCGCTTTTTTTTTACTGAGTTATGGCCCTTTGCAATTTGATTAAAACAAAGAATCTTATTTCGTTTCGTTTTTATAGTTTAAATCCTATTGGGTAGTCACCCAAGTTGAATGCTACTGTTTAAGTGTCTGCAGATAACGTGGCTATAGGTTCAGGAATCTAGAAACGTCCAGAAGTTGTAAAACTCGTAGGCGTTACTTCAGGAACATGTAAACAAATTCCTAACCGACTACACATATTCTCGATGTAACAGTTCAGGGGCGGATCCATGAATTTTTGTAGGAGGAGGTTTGCCAGTTTTCTTTCACGGAAATCTGCCATCGTCGTCTCTAAATTACATAGGCATACATACGAATTGAGCAACCGTTTTTTTTTTTTGATTATATCCGTTGAGAATCGAAACAATCCGATGATCTAGGGAGTTAATTACAGACTTGCCAAAACAATAAATGTCAAATAATCGATTTATATAATTTTTGAGGTAAACCAAACAACCAACTTTAAAGTACCCCCCCCCCCCCGCATCCCGTCAAAAACAAAATAATCCAATACAAGAAAATCAATGCTATTATTTCACCATTATTTAAATGATGATTTTATTTTCCCGAAACAGTGTCGCCATCATTCCGAGAGTTAATATTACCCTTGTCGTTATCCGGAGAGCTATCTGTCACGTGGGAGCCACGGTGGCTCAGTGAGTAAGACGGTGTACGATCCCGGGTTGCGTGAGAAAGTTCATTGCCTGTGGTGCAGGGCGAGGGGCCTGACACGTGACAACGTATAGTCATTCGGATAGACGAGAGAGAAATGGGGTTTAATGTCCACTTAACACAAACTAGGTCATTATTTCAATAATTCGCTTGCGCGTAGGCGTCTTTAGCAGTGGGAGGAAACCGGAGTGCCCGGGGGAAACCCACGAGGTTGAGAAGGCGCCCCTATCTCCATGCCACATACGCTCACACCAGGGCTCGAAACCACAGCCGCAAGCCAGAGGCAACCGGCCAGCTAGAGGTCGAAGCGCGGCACTCTAGACCACTAGGCCACCCCCCCCCCTCGGATAGACGAAAAACGTTCCTTGTACGCATCGGACTGCACGTAAAACATCCCTTGGCAGTTGGAATTCGATATAAGAGTAGACCATAGCGCAGCTGTCCGGACCAAATTTCCCTCATAATATACTGTAGGCTGCATTCCCGTCTAAATTAACCCAGTAGTGGCAGAACAGTGGGACTCTATGTCTGCCATAAATAGAATTTAATTGCATTGCCATTAAATTCGATTGGTGCTTTTATCTCTGACCACCATCGTACTTCAATTTATATGAAATCTTCTCACAGCGCTGTCCAATCTCTCAGAACATACGAAACTAACTAAACCAATTTCATGTGGAGATCTGCATTTTAAACCTTAGATTGCTTCTATGTCAAATGGAAGAATGATAGGATGCGAGTTGATTTAAAGGGTAACGTACTTTCTAATTTATAAAAACAAACTACCTCCACTCTTTACAAGGAGTTAAATTAAATGAAATGGAATGGAGTTTAACGTCTTACTGTTCTGCTCCGAAATGGGACTTAAAGGCCTAATGTTCTGCTCCGACTGTGCTCATGATGACGAGCATACGCCATATATCGTGCTATAAGAGACATTTTGCCCGGGCAGTGGCAACATGGCCTACTCTTGTATCGAATTGCAAATTCCAACGTATACATGGAACTTCGGTTTGTCGTCCCATCCGAACGACTAGACAGCTGTCCTTGTCCGGCCCCCATCCCGCACAACTGACGAGAGGAAACCACGTCGGAAAATCACGATGCAGGGATCAAACACTGATCTACTTCCCAGTCGAGCCAGACTGCCTTTCCAACCGACTTGATGTTCTTCCCAACCGACCCTGATCGTCTCCCCAACCGACCAAGATCTTCTTCCCGACCGACCCAGATCTCCTACTCTCTTCAAATGTCGATTCTTCTAGACATCGCTAATTGTAATCGATGATACTGTAAAACGAAGATGGAGCTTGGATAAGATTCGACCAGACGCAGTGAACAGATTTACAAAAACCATCATTGCATATCTTCTATAGTTTATTGAATTATGTGAATTCTATTTGTATCCTCCCCAAGATCTCATTATACTCTACTAGATAAACGTAAATAAGACTTTTAAAGCTTCATTTTGTCGGAATTAATTCAATATACGTTGAATAGCAGGGGATTCTTCACTCAATTTGTCAATAAATCTGCAGCTTAATGGAAGCGTTCCCGTTAAAGTAGTCATTCCAGATACATTTTACATGAATCAGAACGGCGTGGGAGTCTTGTAGAAAACGTACCCTAGCCCTCAACAACTATCCGAACAGCTGTGGTACCGCTTCATTACAAACTTTCAGTGTGGGAGATTCGTAGAAAACGTATATATCACAGTCCTCAACAACTATACGAACATAAGTGGTACCGATTCATCGTGTCCAAACTTTCAATGTGTGTATGTTTTTGGTGGCATGTCCCTTTTCCACGTCATCCGCAAGTTCCTGGGGTTATGTTTTATTATTTGTATTAGTTGCATGGTGTAGTCAGCTATCATCACAGTTGAGATATTTACATAAGTTGTAGTTGGATATAATGCAGATGCAAGTACAGACAAATAAGTGGGGTGGATGGGAGCATGTCTGATCGATTAGCTTCAAGGGGGCAATTTAACCTTTAACTGGATAGGCTCTCCCTGGCTCTCTGCTATGTCATTTATAAGCCCAATATTCGCGGGGCTAGGGGAGCGGCGTGGGCGCCTGTAATGGAAAAAGAGAGAGAGAGAGAGAGAGAGAGAGGGGCAGAGAGAGATATTTTAACTCCCCTATAAAAAAACCACTTTATTACATTGTGTATCATTTGTAACGAATAAAACTGTATCAATGAGACTGTTGATGACGCTAATGGGTATCGTTTCATCTCACAGTTTCATATTATCTTCAATCAAGAGTCAAATTTCCATGTCTCTTTTTATCGCCTGTATTTTAATTTTCTCGGCGGTAAAAGGGCGGTGATATCTCATTTACATTAAACACAAATCTGGTTTTATCAAGATCGGTTCGTTTCTCAAATTATTGTAATGGAATGTTCAGTATCAGAGTACGTTGATCGATATAAACATCCTACTGCTATACAGCGACTTGGAAAATGAAAACGGGATGTTTAGTATCTGATTACGGTGACTTGGAAAATGAAAACGGGCATACGCCATACAGTGTGCTAATGGGAAATTTTGCCCGGGCAGCGGTACGTATGACATGCTCTTATATCCAATTCTAACTGTCAAGGGATCTTTTACGTGCAAACCAATGTGTACACGGGGACTCGGGTTTCCGTCCCATCCGAACGACTAGACAGCTGTTCTTGCCAGGTTTTACGCCCCGCATCACTGATAAGGGGGAAACCACACCGGAAACCCTGGGTGAAATTTCTTGGCCAATACAGGGGTCGAACACCCAACTCCCAGGTTAGCGAACCATTGTCGTGCCCATGTGGCCATCTTGATCCCAGCAGCGACTTGGATAATGGGCATACGCCGTGCAGCATGCTATGAGGGGACACTATCTCGCCCAACACTACGATAGAACACTACGATAGGGCCTCCAGGTTAGCGAACTGGATCACCTTTAATAAAAGGTGCATTACCCGAGATTAGAAGCTAAAACACCCTCACATGCGTCTTCGGGGTCGTCGCCATGTTCTGTGACTTTTATATTTTAAGCTGATTGCATTATATATAAAATTGTAGCACAGAGGTGGTAAAACGAAGGTTGTCGAAGAAAGGTGACGAATCAGATTGTTGTCAAGGTTAATTCTTGACGCGCCATTACGAAATGATAGTCTTTGTGACAACAAGGATAACCCCATCACGACTTCTTGTGCATTGCATCACCGCTGGGTGAACTGTCTCTTTGTGATAGATTTTACTTATAAAACTGACAATGCGGCAATATATACAATATCTAGGTTTATTATACTATGCTTACCAACATTTCACATTTCTAGACATGAAATGGAGATTAACGTCCCACTCTTCTGTCCCGACCGGGCTAATGAAGACGGACATACGCTATGCTGTGTGTTAAGGTAATTATGGCCGGACAGTGGCGCTGCGATTTAATCATATCGAATTCCATCTGGACCCTGTCCAAGTGGAATCAGGCACTGCTCATTTAAACAAGGACGGAACAGTTCAACTATATTTATTTAACGTCCGCTGCCGCTGGGGTGATATCACAGACGTGTATTTATGTCCTTTACGATAACAGGCGAGTCCGATGAAGAGATTGACAAACGACAGGTTCACCATTAACTCCAGGTAACATTATAATGTAATGATATTGATCTGTTATATTCTTGTCACTAGCACGATGTTTAATACATCAGCTTCAACTGTTTGTTATGGTATAGTGAGGACGATGTAATCATGTAGGAAATATAATAAACTCTAATAATCCCTAATGTCTGTAGTACTTCCTGTGTTTACAAACCAACAACAGGAGTCAGACCACAAACAGGATTCAGACCACCAACAAACTTCAGGACACCAACAGGTATCAGACCACCAACAGGCTTCAGGACACCAACAGGAGTCAACACTGTTTAGCGGCTTGATGGTCTGCTCCTACTGGGCTTATGAAGACGGACATAATAATAATAATAATAATAATATGTCCATTTATAAAGCGCTATAGCCACAAACGTGCTCATGGCGCATGATACACAAGTCTCTAATAATTTAATTTAAAGTTTTCAGGTCAAATTTGAATTTATTAAGTGTAGGGCTTCTGTGAAGGTCTGATGGTAGTTTGTTCCACTTTGTAGATGCAGCGACTTGGAAAGAGCGACAACCGAATGACATTAACTTCCACTGAGGAACACAGAGTTTTTTCTGATTGAGTGACCGTAATTTTAAGAGATCGCACAGGTACTTCGGAGCACTTCCATCCATACACTGATAGTGACAATTGCTTGAAATCGACTTTGGCTTGAACAGGCAACCAGTGTAAATTTTTCAATACAGTAGTGATATGAGGGCGTAGTTCTGACCTAGTCACGATGCGAGCTGCTGGAGTTTTGATGCATTGAAGACGTTCCATTTGATAGTGTAATATGAAGGTAATTTCGCCCGGACAGCGGCACTACGGTCTATCCTCATATCGAATTCCAAAGGTCAAGAGTTATTTCACGAGCACGTCAATATGTACACCGGACCTTTTTTGTTTTTTGTCCCAACCGAATTACTGACAAGAAGAAACCATGGCATCAATACAGTGATCGAACACCACATGTTAGTCCCTTTGCGTCCAGTAGACGTTAAACCCTATTTCCACCCTAACAAGCCACACTCTACACACTGAAACCACACACCTTTCATTCTCTCTGGCTATAGTGTACCTACACATATTGGGGTTGGATGGCCGGACTGTGTCATATAGTCTGACATTGTGTAAACTGGCATGGTTTCGATTCTCCGAGCCCCCCGACTTCCTCCCACTGGTAAATACCACTTCACACAAGCGAATATTAAAATAACATCGAACCATGTGTTAGTCCCGAAATGGCCAAGTTTGTGTCGAGTTGACGTTAAACCCTATCCCTCCCCCTCTCTCTCTCTCCATTTAGCGAACTTAAAAGAAGAAAAATGAATGCCACAAAAATAGGAATATAATTAAGAAAAGAATGTCTTTCTTTCTATCTAATTAACTGGAAGTGCGTGACAATCGATCGAACAGCAACAAAATAAAAAGCGAAAAAATGGAAGGAAAATTAAAATGGATAGCTAATACATTTGACTAGGTGTGGAATTTTATACTCTATGACGTCAATACGTCTTGAATACCCCATATCGCCAATAAGTTTAAATAACCCATTTTATATCGTTAATACTTTTTTATACCACAGGTTATAATGAGAATACGTCTATATACCCCAGGTTATAACGTCTATACCTCTATATACCCCGGGTTATAACGTTTATACCTCTATACACCTCAGATTAACGTTAATGCGTTTATATACCTCAGATTATAACGTTAATAGTCTGTCATAATGTATCTTTGTATATATTTTATTATTATTTAATTTTAGTCAAAATAGTAATTGAACAATGAGTTTAAATAAATATATATTACGTAATTATAGTTATATTCATATTTTCTTCTGTAGCTAAACATCTGTTTCCTATGTATAATTTAACATTTCTTATCAAATATTATTATATAATTATTTTAATCATAATTTCTTGTATAAACGTTCTACATTCTACTGTAACTTTAGTCTGGTGACCGACTCGCCCTAGCGATACCTATCTCGTTATTGTGACCGTTAGCCAGTTTTGGACACTCGTTTATTCAAAGTACTATTTTAACTATTTATCGGAGTTTTAGTCGTTAGTGTTGGAATAAGTTACAACCCCCAGAAAACAACACTTCGGCACGTCTATATATGTACGCCAGGTTATAACGTTAATACGTCTATATATAAACCAGTTTTAGTACCTGCGGTTCTGCACCACTGATAAAGAGTAACCAACCAGGCGGGAACATCCAGATGAACCTTCTCGGCCAACAGAGCGCTCCTGGTTGTCGAGTCAGCATCTTACCCACTAAGCTCCCTTTTTAAACACCATGCACCCCCCCTTTCTTCATATTTCTCTCAAACTCTCCGTTTACCCAACTTACGCTTTCTGCCTATAATTATATGTATTTTCGATTTACGCCCCACTCCCACAATCAGAGCGAAAGACATTTTCGTGCCGTAAAGTATGCATGTTCCTGAAGCAACGACCGCGAGTTTACAACACTGATATGATATACGGACTAAAGCCTGCGGTTTTAAAAAAAAACAAACCACAACACAATTTATATGGAAAACAATCACTGGTTTATACACAGTATTCTCTGCGGTTTGTGACTGACGCCCCTCCCCCACCAACCTCCACCACCACCAACTGACCAGTTCATAAGGGAGGATACATGATTTTTCAAAGGGGATAGGGTGGGTTTCAGTCATACCAAAGTGTTGTCGAGCGTATCGAGGACAGCATATTTGGTGACACTTTTATGCGATTACGTAGAGAAAAAAATACAAGGCAAAGTCGGCTAGAAATGATATTCGTTGCATTAAAAGAGTTACATTCAGTTTCAGTTTCATATGTTTACACAATATTTCCAACAAAGAGATTTAAGAAATGAAAATAGCCAAGTTCAAAGCAGAGCGAAACCACTAAATGCAAAGGCAAAGTCGGCTAGAAATGATATTCGTTGCATTAAAAGAGTTACATTCAGTTTCAGTTTCATATGTTTACACAATATTACCAACAAAGAGATTTAAGAAATGAAAATAGCCAAGTTCAAAGCAGAGCGAAACCAATAAATTATTTAGGTCTTTGAAGTTTGATAATTACAAATATACTGTTCATGTTTTTCTATAATAAATGATATTATATTTAATATATCTCATACATTTTTTTGCAATTGGCATTCAGTTGTATGTATCAAAATTGCAAAACAGTATATAAACGGCTAAATAAATTACATCGACATAATTTATGTTTCATGCCAAGCGAGGCGATGCAAAAAAAACCTCCTTATTATAAATAATAATTACATTATCATCTTGCAGGTGACCGGCCTATGTCTGGAGTCTTATCTACAGAGCTATACTCGACCATATTTTGGAAAATGAAACTGCTTAAAGATACAGTATGTGATTTTAGATAACGAGCTGGGAGTTTTCATTATAATAGTTAAAACTACATAATGTAAAGGCAATTTGCTGAAATTTTCAGTCAAATTGATCCACTATGAACTTAGAACTAAGCGAATGAAAGTTCCGCTTAGCCTCGGTTATCATTACTTAAGTCGGTAAGACAAACCTAGTAGTCTCGATTATCCATTTAATCGTTAATCACGAAGGAAAATTTTGCAGCAAATCGAACTTTAATCTTACAAATATCGCTGGCAAGCCTTGACACCGAGAGTTGATTATGGTCTGGATAAGTTAATCAATGTCTAATTAGTAGTTTTTATAACATTTCTGGCCTAAAGAAAGACCTACAATAGGCAGCTTTTGCTATTGCCCAGATCATAACGTCAATACGTCTTTATACCCCAGATTATAACGCCAATACGTTTATAGATACCCCGGGTTTTTACGTCAATACGTCTATATATATATACCCCTTGTTATAACGTTAATACGTTTATATACATCCCAAGTTATAACGTCAATACGCATATATACATCCCGGGTTATACGTATGTAGGCCTATATACCCAGGTTATAGCAGATACCTGAATATATACTATATACTAGGTCATTAACTTATATTGGTAATCTTCAAAGTAAATATTTATTGTAATCTTTTACTGCATGACAAGAATTCATTAATATTTCCACCGATCCTTTTCAAGGGACATTCTTATTTTATAACTTGCTACCGATCCTTTCAAGGGACATTCTCATGTCAAAAATTGACATCGACCAGAACCATTGAATTTGGCGGACACCCTCTTGCCTTTGATGCAAGACGGGGATCGGGCAAGGAACAATTAATAGTCGTCTGGATAGCACGCGACAACGGGGTCTTATAAAAGTAAACGTAAAAGAGTTCTTCGCCGTTTGGAACACCTCAGTGGGGGCAAAGTTCTTCGCCGTTGGGAACACCTCTGTTGGAGAGAGAGAGAGATATGGGGTTTAACGTCCACTCGACACAAACTAGGTCATTCTGGGACTAACATATGTTTTCATTTTATTTCAATAAATAGCTTGCGCGTAGGGGTCTTTAGCAGTGGGAGGAAACCGGAGTGCCCGGAGGAACCCACGAGATTGAGAAGGCGCCCCTATCTCCATGCCACATACGCTCACACCAGGGCTAGAAACCACCGCCGCAAGCCAGAGGTGACCGGCCAGCTAGAGGTCGAAGCGCGGCACTCTAGACCCCCCCACACCTCCCCCCCCACACCTCCCCACCTCTGTTGGGGCAAAAGAATAAGTCATAGCATACTGCAAGGTGAATGGTAAACACAATTTCACACTCCGCTAAACCCGATCCCGTTCATCATAATAGTTGCTTAGTATTACCCTATTCAAACTTCTCTAATAAATATCGACTGACACAAAGTACAATAGATACTCATATGTTCGAGAAGATCAAAGTCCATTAATCTTCCATTTTGTAAAGTTTATATTCAACAGCAAGCTTGAGACCACTGATTAAATAAATAGAATATCTTTGATATATTAATTAAGTCAGTGCAAGCTTATATATTCATTATATATACTCGAAAGGATAGAACACAAAAGGGGGTATGTATCGTTTAAAGACGAGCTATATTCAACGGAATGTCTTAATATAGATCACACGTCATGACGTAGGTTTTCCGAAGCACCGTGATAATGATGATTCGTGTACGCCATGCATTGTGGTATGACGTCAATTTCTGTTGATAAGTCGACGTCATATTCATCGCGCGCTGCCACAGTTAGTAGCTGTTTAATATATATTCTACATGCTACGTGAATTTATTCACGGAATTCAAATACTAGCGTGGTAAATGAACGATCTCTTCTTCTCCCAATCCATGATTTTAAGTACCTCAGTTGCCACGAAATATGGTTTATTGAAATGGTAGTGTTCTTTTAAATCAATGAATAATTGTAATTGGTGGGAGGATATTGATACTACAAACCTCTCCTCTCTCCCACATTCACGCATCATTAAGAGATGTCAATAATCCCGTGTTAGTCTCAATATTAGCCAATGAATGATGACGTGGCGTAAACCCAAAATCACACGGACAGTAAATGAAAGATTTAAAGTGTTTGAGTTTCAGGTAGAGAGCGGGGGTTTTCGATTGAGGAGTAGGTTCGCTTGCCTAACATCGTGGGTTTTTTCTGTGTTCTTCGGTTTTCGCATTGCTAAAGACCCCAACTCACAGGTAATTATTGGAATACAATTTATCATATTGACCCACATTGTTTTCGAATGGACGTTAAACCCCAGTTATCTGTCTCTCACACGATGCAAGAACGATTACGTCATTTCAACGATGAGTATTTAATTTAGTTTACACATCGAGAACGTTGGTTATCAGAATTAATTATATTGCTAACCAGTTTCTATAACAACAGGATAAATAAAACACCACCAGTTAGATTAAAACCACAGATAAAACTATTCATACACTGTTAAAAATAAACTGTTAAATTAAACAGGCTAAATTACAAACACCGTTAACAATAAACTGTTAAATTACAAACACCGTTAACAATAAACTGTTAAATTAAACACATTATATAACAAACACTGGTGAAAATAACGTGTTAAAATAAACATGTTAAATGAGAGAGAGAGAGAGAGAGATAGAGAGAAAGAGAGGAGGGAGAGAGAGAGATGGGTGTGACGTCCACTCAACACAAACTAAGTAATTTCGGGACTAACATGTTTTATAATATTTTATTTCAATAACAGTGGGAGGAAACCTGAGGATCCGGAGAAAATCCACGAGGTTGGACAGGCGACCCTACTCCTTGTCACGTACAGCCCGGGATTTGAAACCGCACCAGTTGACTCAATGACAGGCTTAATGATACAGCACGCACGTTCAAACCATTCGGCCATACCCCCCCCCCCTGTTAAATGGGAGATTAGATACACAACTGACAGTTCTCGCTATTACAGTTAAAAACAAGATAATGTAAGGGTAATATGCTGAAAATTTCAGTCAAATTGATCCACTCTAAAGCGAAAATGTAGCCTCGGTCATTATTTCTAATAATATGAACAGCTGTCTAGTCTTTCGGATAGAATGAAAAACCGTGTACACATTGATTGGCATGTAAACGATCACTTGGTAGTTGGAATTCGATATAAGAGATAAGAGTGGAGTTGTGGCGCCGCTGTTCGTCAAATTTCCCTCATAGCACACTGTATGACAAATGCACTACACTGTAGGACGTTAAACCCCATTTTATTTCATTTTCCTGGTTATTGGGGGGTTGGGATGGCCTAGTGGTCTAGAGTGCCACGCTTCGACCTCTAGCTGGCCGGTCACCTCTGGCTTGCGGCTGTGGTTTCGATCCCTAGTGTGAGCGTATGTGGCATGGAGATAGGGGCGCCTTCTCAACCTTGTGGGTTTCTTCCAGACACTCCGGTTTCCTCTCACTGCTAAAGACCCCCTACGCACAAGTAAATTATTGAAATAAGATTAAACCGTATGTTAGTCCCGAAATGACCTATTTTGTGTCGAGTGGACGTTAAACCCCGTTTCTCCCCCCTGTCTCTCTCTCTCTCTGCTAGTTATTTAGCACGGGCTATACTCGCTGAGTCACAGTGTGTCCATATTCATGGCGATACTCACGTAGAAGGTTTAATCTATTATGACATCGATATTTATATCTTTCTTCCCTCTATCAGGTTTATGTCATTCTTCTCTGGTTTTGTTTAATGGAATTTTGATTAGACTCGAGTCTGCAACTTCAAGATATTTGCAGTCAATTAAATAAACCCAGCAAACATTATGATTAAAATAAACTTTTCTATAACAAACTAGAGGATGTGTTGGCGATCTTCCATGATGCATTATATAATAAAACTGCAACCCGATACAAGTATTAGATCTACCGCAATGCAACCAGTCTAAACAGCAAGATAATTTAGAGAGTTAATTAAGCAATACAATCGAATAACGTCCTACTGTTCTGCTCTGACTTGGCTAATAGAAGGCGGGCATATGCCTTACAGTGTGCTATGAGGGAAATGCAGTTGTCCGTGCACTGGTACTATGGTCTACTCATACATCGAATTCCAACTGACAACGGATCTTTTGCGTGCACGCCAACGTGTACGCGACATCTTGGTTTTTCGTCCCATCTGAACGACTAGACAGCTATCCGTCAAAAAATGAATATGAAATGGGTATCACTTGAGGCTTATCTAAACCAATCTTGATTACGAAGATGGATATATTCCATGTAGTTTGCAGAGTTGACTAGGAAGCAGCGAGTCTGGGCCGAAAACGGGATCGCACCCGAACCTCCTTTCAACGAACTAGCGCGTTATTCACTGAGCCACCCAGATTAATACACTAACCGGAATAAACGAATTGAATAACAACCAGACACTTCACGTTATTATGATGTCGAGAGCAAATATTTATTCAAAGTAAAATATTTACAAGTATCTGTTTTTTTGTCCCAGCCGGAAAATCAAGAGTGAATTCTTAACAGGTGATCTCTTACATACTGTCAATATTATAGACAGGACCTCGGTTGTTGGATCACATGCTGTCATTAGTGTAAACAGGACCTCGGTTGCTCTGTTTTGTGCTGTCAATAATATACCAGGACCTCGTGCTATACGGGCCAACCTGCCGTCTCGTGCTATACAGGCCATCCTTCCTGCACCATTGGACAATGCATCTCTGCCACCACACAAGTTAGTGAGTCGTCATACACACCGAGGCCGCGTGGCGTCCGCCCTACCCTACCACACCCCACCACATAGCAATACTGCACCGTTCAATGCGATTGATTTATTTGACTGCACATGGATTGTAGGTCTGAATAAACAACCAAAACATGTTTATCGTCTATTTATGTCCCAAAGAAAAATAATTAACTTTTCAAACAAAAAAACACTGAATGGTCAAGAAGTCGACAAGTAACACAGGTATATTAAGGAGATTGTTTAAAATGACCGATCATGGATTATAGCTCTGAATAAACAACGAAAACATGTTTATCGTCTATTTATGTCCCTGAGAAAAATAATTAACCTTTCAAAAAAAAAACAACCCTGAATGGTCAAGAAGTTGTAAACTCGACATGCAACACAGGTAGATTCTGATTACTGTTCTGATTAATATTACCACGTTCACAATAATACGTACAGGTAAATCAATACCATGTTCACTACAATACGACGAACTAGTAAATCAATAAGATAAGATCGACGTGAAGTAGGCTTTAATAGATAAGTGAATCAATTTGGATAATTTACATGGTTGTGTGGGTTTATAGAAAGGCCTTCTCCTTATTACTTCCTTCGTATAATCATAAAAGACTTGTCTTTGATAATGCTAATATTACTGACTGCCATTCATTAACTAAGAAACCTATCTTGTTTCAATACATTAGCTTAATTATAGATATTTACGTCTCTTAACCAACCCATCGCCATATTGTTGAGTGTGCTCAAAGAAATACGAAGCATTGAGAAAAAGAATCTAATAGCAAATAATGCTTTGTTGATTGTAGTCTCTTATAGTCCAGTCGATGATTGTAGCCTCTTACAGTCCAGACAATGTATTTCCACCCAGTACATTGTCAAACGACATCAATAGAACATGGAATATGGAAATGCCGATATTAAAGAGAGAGAGAGGAGGGAGCGCTCTGGCTTTAATTATGTCTTTACTTCAATAGAAATGATTAGAAAACGTCTGGAAATTATCTATTTTGTAACTTCTACTAGGCGAATCTAACAATTCATGTCCCAATTAGCCAAGAGAAATATAGGAGAATAATCTACTCGTTTTCCCATAGGCGGCTTTCATCCATGGCACATTGAAATGAACCAATGATACATCACGCTGTATTATATTTAGTTATTTTCTCTCTGATGTACATTGTAAGTCTTCCATTACGATAACTCATAAATTACAGGAATATCTTTTATCGAACGGACTGAGAACTACAGGTTCCATATTTTAAAGATTTCATAAATCTTAATTACCCAGTCCATTGACGTGAACTGTGATTCTGTTGTCAAGAAATAAATATTAAACTGTTCTGGGAATAAACCGAGGTTTATAATTCCATATTTTATAGTGGTGATAAATTCTATTTATAGTTCAGGAGCTATCACAGATTTAATTAAACATCTCGAGTACAAAGGTTTTGACGTCTGGGGTCGAGAAGATGTATATAGTCGGGGCCCCCTCTGACGTCCGCTTTCATCACTTTACCGCCATAATTGGTTTTGTAACACATTTCGAGTACGTCTACGAAACCTGTATGAAACTAAGTATTGGCGGTAATCTGAACAGCGCACCCTGATGGTGCCCCCAAATGTATTACTAAAGCGTTCCGATATTAGGGAGAGAGGGGGGAAAATGGGTTTTAACGTCCACTCGACGCAAACTAGGTCATTTCAGGGATAACATTAGTTTAATTTTATTCAAATAATTCGCTTGCGCGTAGGAATCTTTATCAATGGGAGGAAACCGGAGGACCTGGAGAAAAACCACAAGGTTGGGCAGGCGATCCTACTCCTTGTCACGTACTACCAGGAAATCGAAACAACCCCAGTTGACTCAATGACAGACCTTATGATACAGCCCGCACGTGGTAACCATTCGTCATCTACGTACTCCTTCTGGAACGATGGCATGCCTTCCTGTGCAAGGGCGCAGGTTCTGCAACATGGAACGTGTTCGACTAACTACACCCTCTACCTGCTTCTAGGCATGACGGAATCAAACCCATCAGCTATAAATCGAGGAATTAAATTAAGGTTCTATTAGAGAGACAGTTAACGGCAACTCAACAAAAACTCTGTCATTTCAGGACTAAAATATCGTTCAAGTTTGTTTCAATTATTTGCTTGCGTGCAGGCATTTGGAGAAAACAACAAGTGAACAGACAATCCTATTCCCTGTCACTTGCAAGCTCCTGAGGTCTTGAAGATTATTTATATTTTCTGAACAATCTTTGTCGATATGAAGGGAAAATTCCGCAGACACTTTAGATATTCAATGAACACAGAGTAAAGTATTTCGATTATTCGACATATTTTTTGTCCGCTTCATGTTGATTTTTAGAGCAATCTTCATCGATTTGAACGGAACAGTTCCACAGAAGACGACACCAAGATCTTCGCTGCCTGTAAAAGGAATGTAATGGGCGTTTCCGTTTAATGTGCTACTGCTACGACTAGAAGACGGGAATACACTGGGGATATTTGTCCCGAACAGCTACACTGCGTCCTACTCTTATGTGGAATTCCAACCGCCAAAGTATTCTTTTACATACACGCCAATATGTACACGGAGCTCGTCTCCAGTCAATCAAATCGGATAATGAGGTCTTAACTATCACCAAATTCATCGGAAATGAAATGGGGTTTAACGTCCTACTCTTTTGCATCTAACCTGGGCTAATGGAAGACGGGCATACGCCATGCAGTGTGATATGAGGGAAATTTTTCCCGGGCAGCGGCGCTACGGCCTACTCTTATGTCGAATTCCAACTGCCAAGAGATCTTTTACGTGCACTCCAATGTGTACACGGGACCTCGGTTTTTCGTCCCATCCGAACGACTAGACAGCTGACCTCCTTCTGCATCACTGACAAGGGGAAATCACGCCGGAAAATCGAGATGAACTTTCTCGGCCAATGCAGAGATCGAACACCCGACCCCCAGGCTAGAGAACCAGCGCCTTATTCATCGGATAAATTTTATAAGAGTCTATCAGCCCACGGTCATGCAAAATCCACCTTCCGGCACCAGGGAAGGAAGCGTTCACTGAGCGACCATGACTGCTTGTCAAATGCGTGTTTATAAACTTCTTAAAATGGTTGGCCACCAAACTACGCATGTTGTAATGGTTTAAAAGTGGCTCATATATAAAGAACAGTAGGACGTTAAACTCAATTTCATTACATTTGCATGTCGCAAATAACAGAGTATCAGTTAGTAGGATTACACGTTGACGCCAAGTTATTCATACGGCCACAAGTTTATTGGAACCATGGTAAGAAAGACACCCCTCCTTAACCAGGGTACCTGCTAAAAACCACATGCCATCTAACATGCTTATTGGAACAGCGATGGTGAAGTAAGAAAGACACTGGCTCGTAAACCACATTTGATCCCACAAGCTTATCGGAACGGCTATAGTTCAAACTTTCGTTTTACTTGTCTTTACTACATTAGGATCTGAAAGACTTGTTATTGAACTTGTGTTCTGCTTGAAATGAGGGGTCAGCCAATCAAATTGTCTGTCGAATCGAGGGTTTGGCCCTTTTTGCACGGAATTGTGGGTAGGCATTATCAGCGATAGAAATCAAAACAAAGCAACAACGATTCTGGTTGGTTAATCGAATGACTAAGGTCATATGGTCAAATGTCGCGTGCTTGATATCTGAACTGGCTAAACGTGACCTCCCGCTATAATTTGTTAGATCTACATGTAGTGTATAGGCCATCGAAATATAGATCTGAATTTTAATTAGATTGGCTAGTCAGAGTAACTGGTAAACAGCTTTCATCTCAATTTATTGTCATTTTACAAACAGACCAGACAGGCTGTCATAATTATCTTGTAGAAATAGAAGCCACGTCTACTTTAACTGTCACCCTGACATCATTTTACCCGGCATCCGATTTTACCACGCAGTCTATTGACTCGTGTGACAAGTGACAAATAATGTTTATCCTTTATTATCAAACGGGACAACATGTTAAAGAGGGGCACAACAATCGGGACTACATGTTATAGAGAAAACGAAAGGAAAAGAGGTTTTACGTGCTACTGTTCTTCTCCGACTAGGCTAATGAAGACACGGAGAGGCAAAACAATCGGGACTACATGATATAGAGAGGCATAACAATCGGGGCTACATGTTGTAGTTTTACGTCCTATTGTTCTGCCCCGACTGGGCTAATGAAGACGGGAGAGACATAACAATCGGGACTACGTGATATATAGAGGTATAACAATCGGGACTACTGGTCTGCTCCGACTCGGCTAATGAAGACGGGGGAGGCATAACAATCGGGACTACATGATATAGAGGTAGAGGGGCATAACAATCGGGACAACGTGCTATAGGGAAAATGAACTGAAATAAGTTTTAACGTCCTACTGTTTTGCGCCAACTGGGATAATGAAGACGGTTGTAGAGAGACATAACAATCGGGAATACATAATATGGAGAGACATAACAATAGGGAGAAACCCGACGATGTTTGACAGGAGATCCTACTCCTTGTCACATATACAACCCGTATCAAAACCACGTCAGTTGACTCCATGACAGACCTTACGATATAGCGCGAACGCGCTTACCATTCGACCACTCTCTTTCATGTAATAGAGAGACATAATAATAGGGACTTCGTGTTATAGAGGCATAATGATAGCGACTACATGTTATAAAGACATAATAATAGGGACTACATGCTATAAAGACATGATAATAGCGACTGCATGTTATAAAGGCATAATAATAGGGACTACATGCTATAGAGACATGATAATAGCGACTGCATGTTATAAAGGCATAATGATAGCGACTATATGTTATAGAGACATAATAATAGGGACTACATGTTATAGAGGCATAATGATAGCGACTATATGTTATAGAGACATAATAATAGGGACTACATGCTATAGACTACATGTTATAGAGACATAATAATGATAGCGACTACATGCTATAGATACATGATAATATTGACTACTTTTTATAGAGACATGATAATAGGGACTACATGTTATGACTGTTTTTTTCTATTGATATGAATGTGTAACATTAGACCATATAAATATATACATGTATGTATAACATATTGATAAAAGGTAATGAATTGGCGATCTTAATAAACGGGATCCACACATGAATAGAAACATATATTTAATTACAGATTTGGTCAATAAATTCCAAGCTGCCATTCATTGATTGCCCTACATTATTGGTAAGTACGTGATAGCCTTTCAATGATATAGCTATAGTTCAAAACTTAGTATTAGTCTTTTTACCCCACCTCCATTTCAATGATATAGCTATAGTGAAAAACGGCTTATTGGTCACACACACACACCCACACACACGCACACACACACACACACACCCTTTGCATGTCGATTTTTGTTGACTGTAAGGTGAACGGTTTGCAAACACATTTTGTACCAGGTTTGTGGTGAATATTCGTGATTTTGTAGCGGAACGATAACAGTGTTAAGGTTACGTTGAGATATAAATCAGACAGTTCAATGTTTACTTTGTGTATTTCAAGATTTCAATTGTGAGCTTCATGCATGTTTTGGGGCTATGCACAATTCAACAATCGTTGTTCCCCCACCCTCCAGAAACATTCAGACAGTTTTCAGTTTCTACAGTCGATCTGTCTGTGTGATGATTATCCAATAATTTCCATCCCGTTCAAACAAGATTGTTTTCATTCAGCTCTGATTGAAAACCACGGTCATTAAACAGGAGTCAAACTAAGTCTAGAAGAACCCGACAGTTTCCAGCAAGAATCAAGACGTGGTCATAAACAACTCATTTCGACCATAAACAACCGATTCCGGTCATAAACAACTGATCCCGGCCATAAACAACTGATTCCAGTCATAAACAGCTGAATCCGGTTGATTCGGTTCATAAACAACATATTCCATTCATAAACAACCGATTTCCGGTCATAAACAGCTGATTTGTTGATTCCATTCACTAACGATCCATCCGCATTACATTGTATGAGAATGCTAGCGACGATTAGACTCCGTAGTTGTTGTTGAAGGTGATATCACAGACAAATTGTCTTAATATTTTTTAATTCTCTTTTATTATCTTTGGGCACGCACAAGGGTCTTTCCTCGGGGGGGGGGGGGGTGACACTGGCGTACCCGGAGAAAACCTACGAGGTTGAGAAACCATGACCGCAAGTCAGGTTACCAGCCAGCTAGAGGTCAAAGCGCGAGACTCTAGATCTCGTGATCCCATATGACGGACATACGCTGTGTAGTCCCGAATACCAACTATTAGGGGGTTCTTCTACGTGCACGAGTGTTTGCACGTTACCTCGATTTATTTATCCCATCCGCCCGTGTCAACAGGTTGGAAAAGTTCTAGGAACTTTCTCGACCAATACCATGATAGAACAGGATATTCTATTGCATGTTGGTACCGCTTCATCCCACAAGAGAACACACGAAACGTGAATTATGTTACCCCAAATTACTGTCGTTTCAAGCGACTGGAAATAAATTTATTTTAGTCATTTCATCATTTCGTGGTTGCTGGAATTGATTATTTTCGAATTGTGTTGACAGTTATTTGACAAATTAACATTAGCAACAGTCCTTTATGTCATACTGAGTAATTGTTCTTATATTCATAACTTTACTTTCGGATTTATTGTCCCAATTGTCTGTTTTGACAACGGGCATATGATGGGAATGTCACCCAGACAGCGGCGGTAGTATCTACTCTCAATTCAGAGAGAATGGGGTTTAACGTCCACTGAGTACAAACAAGGTCATTTCGAGACTAACATATGGTTTAATTTTATTTCAATAATTCGCTTGCGTGTAAGGGTGTTTAACAGTGGAGGGAAACCAAAGGACCCGGATAAAACCCAAGAGCTTGGACAGGCGACTCTACTCTTTGCCAGTTATGAGTACTTGGCTGAGTCAGTAGGGCTTGCTGTACGCTAACCTGAAGGTACCGTCTTCGATTCCTGCGTTGGCCGAGATAGTTCATGGGTATTTCTTGGCGTACCCCCTCCCTCCCCGCTTGTCAGTGGTTTAGGGAGGTGGTAAGGAGCAATGTATAGTTGTTTAGAGAAGACGAAAAACAGAGGTCCCGTGAATATTGTACCGTGGACGTAAACGAAACTTGACAGTTGGAATACGAAATAACAGTGGGCCGTAGCGCCACTGTCCCGGCAAAATAACCCTCATAGCACAATGCCCGTCTTCATTAACCCCGTCGGAACAGAAGAGTAGGACGTTAAACCTCATTTCATTTCATTTCCACTGGAAGCGATGGTTTTAATGATGTAAGCGGTATAAAATGAACAATAACATTCCTCTAAATTCTAAAAATCAGGTGGTTATCTCCTAAATGATAAAAAATCAATCAAAACACTTACCTTGTGCATTGATTCGACGATACTAACTTCTTATCCTTATACCTGATCCTGATTCGATTGCAACGTAAAGTCACGACCAACAGTAAAAGTTCACTGAGCGAATCAGTCAACTTTGTGTAATGAACACAATCTGCTATAACGCGATGTCTGCTTCGTCAAGCACACTCGATTGGCTGTATAGCTTGATCGTTTTTCCTTTTAACAGGCAGCAGCTATTCACAGTGCTATCACATCAACAGTAAGCTTTAGAGAAGTACCGTAATGACTTTGGATCGAAACAAATATATGTAAGTTGTGGTAGATTTAAAGAATCTTCACATAACACTCAGAAAGACAAAAAATCAATGACGAACTTCAATAACGCTTGTGTAATGTGAATTATTCATTGTGCTACAGATAGGCCTTTGTAGCTTCGACAATGACTATTTCATTCCGAGTTTAAAGCTTGCTAAATTGATTTTAGAACCGTTGTTCTTTACTTTTCTCGCCTAAAGTATCGATTCCCGATACATGAATAACTAGGCTTCATTCCTTAATGGCAATTACCGACATTGTAATTACTCATTCCAACATAATTAAACATTAATTGATCTGAATAATTCTCCCACGGGATTACACTGAACCACTTTGCCACGTAAATAAACAGGGCGATATGTTCTTATGGGTATTACTCGAGGCGAAGTGGGGCGGGGGGGGGGGGGGGCATTGTCTCACGAATAAGACTTTGACTCACTAGCCTGGATAGCCTGATTTCGATCCAGCGTTGGCAAGTAAAGTTCATCGGCATTTTGCGGCTTGGTACCCCCTTGTCAGTGATGTAGGACAGAGGACCTGGTAAGGTACAAATTGAGCTCCACGTTGAATAACAATTGGCAGTTGGAATTCGATTTAAGAGGAGACCGTAGTCCCGCTGTATCCTGACAAAATTTCCATCTTAGCACGTTGTATGTCGTATGTCCGTCTTCGTTAGCCCAGTTACGTTAGAACAGCAGAACGTTAACTCCATTTCGGAGCAGAAGTTTCCCTCACAGCACACTGTATGGCGTATGCATGTCGGCGTTAGCCCTGTCGGGTCAGAACAGTAGAACGGTAAACCATATTTCATTTCATAATATCAAACACAGAGATTTGTTTTTATTGATTACTAGAAGATCAGTAAAACTGAATGACAAACATTTAAAATCGGCGGGATTTTTTTTTGTTTTTTGCGGAATTTGTCTTTTAGAATGTGACAAAGATTGTTAGATATAAATCTGAGAAGAAAAGAATAGTTTGTTTATAGTTCATTTGTGTTGTGAATGTTATAGCCTGGAGATATAACTCATATACAAGGTAATATACTTATATACACACATACATAACAAACATCCAGTGTTGGTTACATTGATAAAAGTAGAACATTTCGCCACATTGATTGACATACAGCTTTATACATTGACAAGTGGAGTGACAGATTGAGAGAGATAGAGGGAGAGGGAGAGAGGGGGTAGCCTCCAATAAATACAAATTAGGTCATTTCGGAATAAATTTTTGGATCCATTCTATTTTAATAGTTTGTTTGTGTGTATGGGACATTAGCAGTGGGAGGAATCTGGTGGCTCCGGAGAAAACCCATGAGGTTGGACAGAGAGAGAGGGGGGCGGGGTAAGGTCTAATCGACACAAACTAGGTCATTTCGAGACTAACAAATGGTTCAGTTTTATTTCAATAATTCACTCGCGTTTAGGGGTCTTTAGCAGTGGGAGGTAACCGGAGGACCCAGAACAAAACCCACGAGGTTTGACAGGCGACCCTACTCCTTTCATGTACAACGGGGAATCGACTGACCCTGTGATACAACGCGCACGCGTTCACCATTCATTGAGCCAACCACCCTTGAGTTGACAGATTTACGTTAAAGGTCACCGGAAAAGCTTCATATTTTCCTTTAAACAATGCAAGTAATTGTGTCATCATATAACTATGACAACGATCCAAAATGTCAATGCTGCCTGCTACAGGAAAATTTCAACATTAGCAATTTCCGCCATTCTCCGTGAGTAGTCGTAACTTTCCGCCAATAAAACCGACGTGACGTTATTTTTATCTTCGGCTTATACAAATACGGCCTAAAATATGAGCTGAAGGGCTAAAATGACGCGTTATGAAACTTTTCCGGTGAGTTTCAAAGCCACTCTTCGTCAACAAAGAAGGCATACGCCATGCCGTGTGCTATGAGTCGAAATTTTGTCCGGACAGCGACAGTGTGCCCTACTCTTATATCGAATTCCTTTGACAAGGGATCCTTTACATGCACGCCAATTTGTACACGGGACCCCGGAACCTACCCGAAAATCTGGACGAACTTTCTAGGCCAATACTGGAATAGAACATCCGACATCCAGGCTAGCAAGCCAGCTTCTTACCTACTTATAGTCACCATGAACCTCAGTGCACATGCGCCGAAGACCCACCAAATTGTCAGGTCATTGACCAAGGCCCACACAAGTTAGCGTCCGAGTGGGTAGGGGGTGTCTTCACTCTGGACAATTTTGAAAATTGACAACCGCAAACCCATTTCCCTAGCATTTCAGACCAAAGCAGAAGAAGGCAATTTTTTTCTATTTTCTTTCTCTTTTTTTCTATATAGGCTTAGGCCCACTTTTTTTAATGAGCTTAGGTCCACCTGTAACGAACATGTGGACAGGCGATCCTAGTCCGGCAATGACGAACCTCACATTATAAATACGTCACATCTTTTAGAATGTTTGCATAAAAATACAGCACGGCATAGATTAACCACACATATTTGAAATATTTACATAACGATACATCTCGACATTGATAAACTACATATATGAGAAAATCGTCTATTAGATATGAATATTATAAAAAATGCAATAAAGTAAAAAGAAAAAAAACATCTAGACAGAGCCTTGAGTGTGTTATAGGCAGGCGTTAATCCCTCATATCCTTTCGTTGTCATCAATAATTCACACAATATAAAGTTCAATCCAATATCAAATTACGCTTTAACAGAACTAATGACAGATACCTCCTACATTTGATACTTGTAGCGGTGGTAATCATAACTTGAATCAAACACAATAACCTAACAGGTGTCATATTAACTTCACAAAATGTACTTTACCATGGAATGGTGTCTTCGATGGAGATTAGATATCGAGTTGGCAGTTCTGGCTATAATAGTTACAATATAGATATAGGGCTGAAAATTTTAAAATTCAGTCCAATTGTTCCACTCGGAATAAAGATATTAGCGTTTGAATTGTAAGCCAAGCCTCAATCACCATTACTAAAGTGGGTACAGTAAAACACTAATGCCTCCGTTATCTATTTTGATGTTAAAGCATCCATCACAAAATGCATTCAAATCCAGTAAACATTACAGACTAGCGTTGGCATCGACAGTTGATTATGGTTTGGGGGGAGATTTAGCTCTTGCACAATGTATGTGATCGGCAATACATGACAATAGATCCTATAGACATGTCCGTACAATGATCAGCAATATAGGAATAAACTCAGATCCGATAGAAATGGCCGGCAAGGTAAACGTTTTTTTCCGTCCACCGGAGCCTGGTCTTATGACGTCATATGTGGATTGTGGGTTAAGATAAGGGTTAGGTTTGGCCCAGGGTTAGGGTTAGGGCTAGCCCTGTCTACATCTCGAGACTGTGACGAAATCTGCAGGCCACAGCCCTTATCCTAACCCTTATCCTAACCCACAATCCACATATGACGTCATAAGACCAGGCTCCGGTGGACGGTAAAAAATGCTTACCGGCCGGCAACATCCTATAGACGAACAATCTGCTGCAGACCAGAAAGGACAAATGTGTGAACGACCCAACGTGTGGTTTGTTGAAGTGACGTATAGTACGTGGCTTCAAAGAGGGACCACAGTGTTTTGTTTTGTAGGGCGAAGGCTCGCTAACCCGAACGTCCCGGTGTTGGTCGAGAAAGTTCCTCTGATTTCCAACCTTGCTTTTCCTCTGTTTTATTGGGGTTTTTTGTTGCAGAACAGAAGGCAAGAAAAAAAGACAAAAAACTTTAGTCCTTCGGGTGGTACGAAAATAAACAGACCCCGTGCTAAAGACACCCCGACACTCGAAAATCGATATGTAAGTAGCATTGTTAGCAGTGGAACTATCTGTAGACCGGGGTGAGGTTGTAGATGTCTAACCCTAGCTCTCTCTCTCTCGCTCACACTCTCTCATTATAAAGTTGTCAAAGTAGGGTCACCATCGGACATACAATGTAAGTTTGAATTTCTAATATGTAATACTGCGCAGTCTGTTTTGCAATCGTCTTTCGCAGCCCCCACCCCTCTCTCTCTCTCGCTCTCTCTCTCTCTCTCTCTCTCTCCCTCCATCTCTCCCGCTCTCTGTATCTCTCCATCTTTCTCCCTCTAGCGAGTATCGATCTTTCTATTCCAGCCATAAAACGAAGTTAATTTTTTATAATCACGTATCTTTCACGTCTATTAGCTTGTAATAATTTTAATGAATTTCGTTATTCAAACAATGACTAGAAATCGTTTACATACTACACAAATAAACCACGAAATGGAAATTAGTCTCATATATTCTGGAATTAGTTCTTTGTCCCAAATGTCCCGATGCGCCATTTTTTCGCCAAAACATCAAATTTCGCACGCCTTGATACGAAATAAAATAAAATGAGGTTTAACGTCCTACTTTTCTGATCCTAAACTAGGCAAATGAAGACGGGCATACTCCATACAGTGTGCTATTAGGGCAATTTTGCCCGGACAGCGGCACCATCGCCTGTTCTTATATCGAATTCCAACTGCCAAGGGTTCTTTTTCGTGCACGCCCATGTATATACGGGACTTCGGTGTCCGTCCCATCCTATTGACTTGGCAGCTGTCTCTGTCAGGGCATGACAGAGAAGGGGGTACCAAATCGGAAATCCCGATGAACTTTCTCGGCTGAGGCAGGCATCGAGAGAGAGGGAAAAATGGGGTTTAACGAGGTCATTTCGGGATTAACATATGTCTAATTTTATTTCAATTCTTCACTTGCGCGTAGGTCTTTAGCAATGGGAGGCCAGAGTAAACCCCACGAGGTTGGACAGGTTGGACAGGCGACCCAACTCCTTGCCACGTACAATCGGGGATTGCCCCAACCGCGCTAAGATAATGAAAATATCACAGTCATGCGCATGAATAGTCCACAATCTACCCGCTTGGTCATTAAATGGTGGTGATTTTGAATGGATTGAAACACGATTGCCATTTAATTTAAAAACGAAAGATCGTCAAAATGCCAGCAATGAAAAGCGAGACTACGTTATTCTTTAAACATTTATAACTTCGCTGACAATGAAGTAATTTGGTATGACATTTTCAATATGTTCCGTTTGTCAATATCTATTTTTAAGCTATTACAGCAAGAACTGCCAGGTCTTTATCTAAACCTTACATAATGTATCTTAAAGTAATGAAAGAGAGGGAGAGGGGAGAGGGAGAGAAAGAAGGAGAGTTTCCAGGTCATTTCGGGACTAACATATGAATTTTAGTTTTATTTCAATAATTCGCTTTCGCGTAGGGTCTTTAGCAGCGGGAGGGATAATGCTAGACACATCTTCGATGCACACGTCAATGTGGAGATGTGGGACTATATCGATAGTTTAGTTTGATTCTCTTCATTCAATTTTAAATGTTAGCCATGAAGAATTTTATATTGTTCGCGTTTTTATTTCATAATAAGGAAAATCTTGGCCATAGTCCAAACGTCATCTTGACTTCCTGGATGACTAAATGAGAAAAAAATAAACCCAATTTTCCGCCATTTAAAATGACGTCGCTCTTATTAAGCCAAGAATCGATTAAAGTTACTAATATTTTTTCTTGTTAAACGCTGGCCTTCGATTTTCTGTTTTTTTATTAATGAAACCAATGTGAGGCTTCGCTCTGGGCAAATCATGGGTCCAATTAATTTGATGATTGTGAAGTCATGTTGCTTCAGCTTAGGGGCATATATTTATTTAACGATTTTTGCAAATCACAGGTGGGTTCTGTTATGTAATTTGAACTTTGGAGCACAATCAATTGCATAGCAGTGAAATTAAATGGGTTTTACCGCCCAAATTTTCTACATTAACAGGCGCGGATCCGGCGGGGGGTGGGGGGGGTGCGTCAGCCCCAGTGACATAGTTGATTTTCATTTTCGTTTGCTTTGTTACTGTTGCAGTTCACATATCTGCTCTTTAATAGATGACATAAACATGATTTTCGCATTGTCCCCGCCCAAGCAATCCAAGGTTGCAACGTATTACCCTTTTGCTCCAATGTATGTCCCCCCCCCCCCCTCGACAAAATCCTGGGTCCGGGCCTGATTAAGGGGTGTTGAGTGATCTAATATGGTTTAAGACATACGCCTGAAATCATTAGGTCTGTCATTGAGTCAAGTTGCGCCGTTTCGATTCTCCGCTTGAACGTGACAAAAGCAGGTGTTTTTCTCCCACTGCTAAAGATCCCAATATAAAGCGATTTATTGAAATAAACTTGAAGCATATGTTATAATCCCCGAAACGGACTAGTTTGCGTCTCTCCCCCCGCTCTCTCTCTCTCTCTCTCTCTCTCGCACGAACACCTTGAGACTAGCTTACATGGGTATATATTTCATTCAGAATAGCACTATGTCGTGCATAGTTACACGAGCTTCACAAGCTCATCACAGAAAAATGAAAGGTTTAATTCAAACCTACTTAAGACCTTTAATTCCTTCTGGGTTTAAACCAATATCTAGTTTCAGAAATCACACTTTAAAATAACATGTGATGCTGATTTACTCGGAGTTACTCAGTTTTTATTTCTTATAGATTTTCTGTCAGCGATAAAGAATATACGAGTTCCTTTACTTGTAGCTTTTAGTAAGGGCTGTCATTCAGAGAAGAGGAAACTGACATTTGAGTACAAAACTGAATCGATTCTGTACTCGCATACATCGTTGAGGTACTTGTAGAGTTATTCCAACAAGCGCATACATTATTAAGTGTCGAGAAGCATGAACTTGAGAACATAGACCCAGAACGTTAAAAAACGTTAAAAGTTAAAAGTCAAAGATATGTCGTGTAAGGTTTAGATAAAAAGCTGTTAAATTACTTTACTCTCAGCAGAGTTATAGTTTTTTTCCCCCGACATTGTATTTTTTAAGTTTATTCGACACGTAATTCGAGCTGTTGAAAATTCTTTTACGTACATTGGACCTTGGTTTTTCGTCTCGTCCGAACTACTTGTCTGGCCTTGGAAAATCCCAGGGGTATTTTTTTCGTGGGGGGGCGAGAAGACTGAACCTCAGAACACGCCAAGACATAGGAACTCAGACCACGTCAAGACATAGGAACTCAGACCACGCCAAGACTAGAATTGAGAATGTTTCATACAAGGGCCCAGTGCCATTACTGTTCGAAAACCACGGAACTGGTTGAGGTTCTTGTGTAGTTTAGGGTCCCTTGTTAGTCACGAAGTTATGTTGTTTTTGGGTGAATTGTTAAGAATGCCACATATTTAACATGTGACTAAGCTAGAATCACCATGATGTACCATAGAAAGTACCCATTTACATCTGTTTTTGCAAACACATTTCATGCCCTTTTGGAGAGAATCCCCTTACCCAACCCCATAGTGTGGTAACCCCTAACGGAACAAGGATCATGACCCCTAGTCCGTCCGCACCAGTATCTTGAATAGACCGATAGAAACCCACAAGTTCATTAAGGAAATACACATTTAAACAACATTTGAATATGGCCTACCACCTGTAGCATTTTCTTTTCCGGGTTATTTATTAGAATTTGTGATGAAACGGAAAGGTTTGTTCCACGTAGGAAGTAGCTTAGAAGGAATGAATACAATTTGTTGAACCAGATATTTGATGCTAATGAACCCATTGGTTCCCTGGACACCTGTGTCATACACAATCTTATTTTCTATCCAGACGAACCTTCCATATAATAAGCTATCTACATCAGGGCCGTAGGATTTTAAAAATGGGGGTGCGGCAGAGTGGTGGGAGGGGACGCCAATATAATGCCCGAGATACTGAGCGCGGTGCGGCCCAGCCGCAGAAAATTTTGAAAAATAACACTGCTAGAAACTTCTATTTCGACCACTCTGGTGATATCTATAAGTCGAATTTGCATTTTTTATGGATGATTTTTTGCAGGGGCTGCAGATTTTTTGGGAGAGGCAGTCGCTTCTATTGCCCCTGCCCCTCGGTTCCACGTCTTTGGTGGCGCCCAATAGCCTCCGCATAGGTGATATAAGAGTGTGGGCGCCCTTAAAACCGTCCGATTGATCAGTGCCTTAAGAGCATCACTGTGCGATCATAACAACGTGTATCATTTTATAATTGAGAGGTTGCCAAAGTTTATCAAGGGGCACCATTTATCAGGGCGCCTTATTTTATGGGGATGCAATGTACCTCCTATATACGGCCCTGATCTACATACAATGTTTATGAAAATACATATTTAAACAACATTGTTTGTCACTTTAGGACTCTCCTTTCAATCTAAAAAATAAATTGTTTATTGAAATTTTCGATTAATGTAACAGTTGTTTATTTGAAACACGATTAACACCATATCTTTCTACGCGAATTAACAATAAATTGTTCATCGACTAATATGGAAATAGTTTTATACATGTATATGATAAGTGAAGGTCTACCATGGAATATGGAAGTTTGCAACACGTTTTGATACCACCTAACAATAAATTGTTCATTTGATAAAAAGGAAACAGTTCTATTATATAGAGCTGTGAATTAATAATATACGGGTTATAATTTTATATGGCGTATTTTGACTGACAATTAGAGGAAGCAAGTAATGTGAGAATATGAAACATGTTTAACATTCACTCCCCCCCCCCGTCCCTTTTCCGTGATTGACTGGAAAGAAGGACGATATTTTCTGCTCTTCCTAAACTAGTTAATTTTCTTGCGTTGTTTTGAAGTCACGTCGTTTTTCATGAATTGTTCAGATATACATACGCTAAAACCACCAGGATATACTATAGAAAAGCAACATTTACAGATTTGTCAAAAGAAATTTCAAGCCTCGTTGGAGATACCGCATCGATCGTTCCCCTCACGGGGCAACGATCAGCCTGGCCATGGTATCATATATGTTTTGTCCATTGTTAGAGAAAAACAGGATTATCGTGGCAATTGCGGGCACTTTTCGCGAAATGCATTGCACACAGAATGAAGACGTGTTCACAATACAATGTTATGCACAAATTTGACAATTCTGAAACATTTTAAACCCAACATTGAATCAGTAACCCTGGAAACGTTATTTGCAAACAATATTCACAAACAAAAATGACAATTTTGAAGCTGTTTTGATTGTTGTTTTAAATGTAGGTTTCGGCGTAGAGACTGAACTCAGCAACTTCAAAATCCTTACATAAGACACATTACAAGCAATATCCGACCTAAACAGATGACGATTAAACACGATTCTGTCACTTTGGATTTCTGCCTTCATGGATTCTCGAAATTGATTTTTGAGATCAGAATTGAACCCAGTGACATCGACAACCAGATAAGTGAGATGCTACAAGTCATATCCATTACAACAACATAACGGGTAACTTCAGATATGTCATTTTCTAGTCCATTTTGAATTGCCGACCATGTTGGATCTTTAAATTCAGAGGCATCAAAAAACACACAAAAGACACAGTAAAAGTCATATCTTACTAGCTTTTACCTGGTTATATGAAAAAAATTCTATTTAATTTATCAAAATTTCGCCATTTTGGATTTCATTTTGGTGGTAATTTGTAGTCATATCTAACAGGAATAATCGATGATAAACTTAACATTCATCTTTTTGGATTCCATATTGACTGCCATTTTTAATTGGTGCCAATATTAATTTTTGAATTATCTTTAAATTCAGAGACATCAATACTATATATGGTTATATTATGGGGAAAATGCCTTTCGTTCTCCAAAATTCCCGAAGACCGCCATATTGTCTAATGATAATTACATTATTTGCCTGAGCAGAACTCGGCCGAATTTGAGTACGATGACGTATGTATTTCTTTTGCAATTTGTTTTAGATAAAACGTTATCCCCGCCAGCTAATAAGTCTTGTTTGCAATGTCGAATACTGTGGATGATATGGAGTTAAAGACTTGCTCGCTTTAATATTGCTGCATTGGCCAAGAAAGTTAATCGGGACAAGGCGGAGGGGGACCTGACAGCTGTCTAGTCGTTCGGGTGGGACAAAAAAACCAAAGCCCCGTGTATACATTGGCATGTACAGATAAGATCAACTGGCAGTTGGAAATAGATATGAGTAGGCCGTAGTACCACTGCCAGGGCGAAATTGACCTCATCGTACACTGTATGACGTATATCCGTCCTCATTAGTCCAGTGGGAGCAGAACTGTAAGAAGATAAACCCCAGATCATTTCATTTAATATTGTGATAAAACGCACTCCATTGCATTGTATGGCATCAATTACATTCCCGGGGAATGCTTTGAAGCAAGCGTTCGTCATCTTTAATATGAATTATTACGGTATTTGATTGACACGTAATCAAAATTCGTGATGAAAAACAATCCTTTATGGCTGGATTTTATGGCTTTATTTCAAAATAATATACTGGGACGGACGACATATATACTAGTACTACGGATTCATGTAGCAGGCACAAACACAATTCGTCTTATAAGAGAGAGAGAGAGAGAGAGAGAGAGAGAGAAAGAGAGAGAAAGAGAGGGTGGTTGGTGGGGGAGAGGTGGTAGTCGCTTGATCATGACAAGGATAATGGTTAACTGCCCAACATCCGGATTACTCCCGCTACCAAGATCCCCGCGTAACTTAATGTTAGTTCCGAAATGACTTAGTATATGCCTGTCTGCTTGCCTGCCTCTCTGTTCGTCTCTATAAAAGATGATTTCTCAAATATATTTATAGTAAAACTGGCATTTTATATAGTTTCAGAATTTATCCTCATGATATGCATATGTTGTTTATCATCCAAATAAGATTCTGTGGTCATCAGGTCTTTGTTTTTCTAGAAATTATGTCGCCATCACGAGTATCAAAGCTTTGTTATTGACCACGGCGAGTTAACTAAGGGGTATTATCTGCAAGGACGTTTGTATGAACATGGCATCAAAGCCCGACCTCTATCTTATGGAAAATAAAAGATATTAAACACCATGATGTGTTGTAAAATAAGCATAAAGCCCTGAAGACAAATAGAATCCGACTGGGAGACTAATTAAAGACATTCTGACTAATCAATCGAGATAATCACCTATTGGTAAATACAGCCATACTACCGGAAATAATAGGCATTGCTAAGACGTAGGGTCGTATGGGATTCTTTATATATATTACTTCAGAACGGAATTAAATTTATACGATGTTTAATATTGATGTTGGATGGTTAGATTTATGAAATATTTGGCTTCTGTAGAGGTGTTGTTCCTTCAGATGTGGAGACGCTGTTTTTTTCATTTATAGATAATCAATTTCTTCAACAATAGAGACCCCGTTTCTTCAGTTATAGAGGCGCCGTTTCTTTAGCTATAGAGTTGGTGTTTCTTTAGCAATAAAGACCGTTAATTTAGAAGCACCGTTTCTTCAGCAATAGCTACATCGTTTCGTCACAATCAGCCATAGAAACATCGTTTCTTTAGTCAGCCATAGAGACACTGTTTCGTCAGTCTTAGAGGCACTATCTCTCTCACAACAGAGACACCGTTTATTCAGTAATAGAGATGATGCTTCTTCAGCTGTAGGGACACTGTTCTTCTACGATGGCATGAATATTTATTGGAAGTATAGAGATTGTTTGGTCATTAATCCATAGACTAATATAATTAAGGATATATATAAAGACTGTTTATTTGGTCATTAGAACCTGGACTAATATATTTGTTATAAAAGCGGCCACTATTTATTTTTACGATAATATAGAACATGTTAATTATATTTACAATATCGTACAGAACTTATTGTCATATATAACGACTATTCGTCGTATAGTATGTATCGTTAAATATAGCGACTATGTATCGTATAGGATTTATCGTTAAATATAGCGACTATTTATATAGCGACTATTTATCGTTATATATAGCGACTATTTATCGTATAGTATTTATCGTTATATAGAACGACTATTTATCGTATAG
Organism: Patella depressa; assembly: GCA_948474765.1. NCBI lineage: Eukaryota > Metazoa > Mollusca > Gastropoda > Patellidae > Patella > Patella depressa. The sequence continues at coordinate 81,104,551 of OX419716.1, forward strand.
TATTTATCGTTAAATATAGCGATTATGTATCGTAAAGTATTTATCGTTAAATCTAGCGACTATTTATCGTATAGTATGTATCGTTATATATAGCGACTATTTATCGTTATATATAGCGACCATGTATCGTATAGTGTGTGTCGTTATATATAGCGACTGTTTATCGTATAGTATTTTTCGTAATATATAGCGACTATTTGTCGTATAGCATTTATCGTTGTATATACATGTATATAGCGACTATTTATCTTATAGCATTTATATATATAGCGACTATTTATCTTATAGCATTTATCGTTATATATATAAAGCGACTAATTACCGTATAGTATTTATCGTTACATATAGCGACTAAAATATTCTATTTACAAAGAGTTGGGATATTATTCAAAATAAGTCTAACGAGAATATTACTCTTTTTATCACTTCTATTTTGTCTAGTTTAAATAAGGCAATTCTTTTGAGAGCCCGATTAAGACATTGTGGCACCGCACATCAGAATATTTATTTGGCTATCTGGGGATCGGCATGCTAATTAGTTTGTTTAGACGTATGGTAGTTAATAACAGGTCAACGCAATATCATAAATGGTCAATTCAAATAGACTTATTGTACTAATGTTGCCAGCAGTCCCTTCAGTCTATACGCCACCAAGACGTAAGCTAAATCCGACCCTGGCTTCCACACTTACTAAACACAATTTCTTTAAGCGTTTAGATACATCTGACCTGTATAGAGTTGTTATTGATAGGTCTTGACCAAACATAATTTTAAAAATAAGAATCACAAAAATCGGATTTAAAACGAATACACCAGCATTATAAGTAATTATTCAGATCTAGAATACATGGGAATTATTCTCCTTTTGTTGTGGATTGTCTCTCTCGCTGTTGATATTGCAGATCCGAGGATGTACAGAGTAGTAGACACTGACGACAGGACACGCACTTCATGTTAAATCGTGTAGACTGGATAATCTGACGCCAAGAAAGGACGTGACGTCAAGAAAGGAAGTGACGTCAAGAAAGGAAGTGACGTAGAAGGGGCTCGGGAAAAACGTCAATCTGTACACATCCGGAACACAAGGCGCTGCCTTATTAAACCATTACAAAAAATATAAAAGGTAACGAAATTTAAAAATCCCACTTCAATTTAAATTAGCCGGAATCTAATTCTTATTTGCACTTTAATTTTCTGTTCATTCTGTAAAGTTTGGGTTCATAACGAGATTTGTATCGTCTGACGTAGCTGTCGGGTGCAACAGAAAGTCTGATTTCTCTCCGATGCACAGAACTGAATTTTCCCATTACCAAAAATTCACCATTAATCCGTAATCGTGGACATTTACAAACATTCGGCACCCACAAATATTCTCGCTGCATTAACGTGAATCCTTTTTTGTAACTTTTGATGATGCTGACGTCATATCTTGTTTCGCCATTAATTATTTCAGCACCCAGGATACGTACTCGTGACACTGAAACAACAAATAGCGGAAATGACGTATTATGGTTACGATAAAGTCAAACAATGAAGGTTAGATTTATTTGATAAGGCCAACTTTGAAGGGCTCTGTTACCTACACACCAACGTCATCACGGGACCTGGCTTGCGGCTGTGGTTTCGATCCCTAGTGTGAGCGTATGTGGCATGGAGATAGGGGCGCTTTCTCAACATCGTGGATTTCCTCCTGGCATTCCGGTTTCCTCTCACGGCTAAAGACCCTCTACGCGCAAACGAATTATTGAAATAAAATTGAAACCATATGTTAGTCCCAAAATGACTTAGTTTGTGTCGAGTGGACGTTAAACCCCATTTCTTCTCTCTCTCTCTCCCTCTCTCTCAATACGGGACCATGGGTTTTTGCCACCCCTCCGTCCCGTACCAATTACAAGGGAAAACCACACTGCAAAATCCCGATGGCCTAGTGGTTTAGAGTGTTGTGCCTTACACATCGCAACTTTCTAACTTGGCAGGGGGCAACGGTGATTCGGTGAGGGAGGAAACCGGAGTGCCCGGAGGAAACCCACGAGGTTGAGAAGGCGCCCCTATCTCCATGCCACATACGCTCACACCAGGGCTCGAAACCACAGCCAGAGGTGACCGGCCAGCTAGAGGTCGAAGCGCGGCACTCTAGACCACTAGGCCATCCCAACCCCCCATTTCCAAATTGGTAGGCATGTGACTTTACTCCTGTCCAGATATAGACATAGCAACAAATCAAGACAGCCTGAAGATTAACAACTCAGTAGTGGCACTAATTGAATAACCATGGTCAACATATCGATTTCCTTTCCTTGGCAAAATACATTTATATTATTCCCAAGTTAAATAACAAGCTTACCAAAATCACTTTTACAGAACTGAGCTTTTCTGTTTTTCACTTTCGGACATTTTCTACAATTTTCTGTAAAACAAGAAACAAATGGGTAGGTGATATAATTATATCATACGTTGTAAGATTTCATTCAATAAAATGACCTAAAGTACTCCGATAATTCAGTGAGAGAGAGAGAGAGAGAGAGAAATGGGGTTTAACGTCCACTCAACACAAACTAGGTCATTTCGGGACTAAGATCTGGTTCAATTTTATTTCAATAATTCGCTTGCGCGAAGGGGTCTTTAGCAGTGGGAGGAAACCGGAGTGCCCGGAGGAAACCCACGAGGTTGAGAAGGCGCCCCTATTTCCATGCCACATACGCTCACACCAGGGCTCGAAACCACAGCTGCAAGCCAGAGGTGACCGGCCAGCTAGAGGACGAAGCGCGGCACTCTAGACCTCTAGGCCACCCCCCCCCCCGATAATTCAGGACTAAACTCCTGGGTATATAGCGTACGACAAATACGGAAAATGGAAAAGAGTTCAGGGCGGATCTAGGAATTTTGAAAAGGTGGGGGGCGCCGCAAAATGATGGCACTGACCGCGGAGATGGGGCACGACGCTGAGAGGGGGGTTTGGGGGGTTTTCCCCCAAGAAAATTATCAAACGTTTCCTTGCATCTGTAGCCATTCCAAGAGGTAGGTTAGGGTTGGGTTAGGGTTAGGGTTGTCGTCTAAGTAAACATTCGGAACGGGCATATTTGGGTCTGAGAAAAGGCACTTTCAGCAGTAAACAAGGGCGCTGTCGAAAATTGGATCCGCCTCTGTAGTATCATCATATATGGTATTGTTTATGCATCAGATTTTGGTGTCTGTAAGTGCATTTTATAAGCTCACGGTATAATGCACTGACCCTTTGAATTTATGCCGAATTGTTATACACAGATCATGTGTAGCTTGTAAAGGACATATTTACTTAATTACGTGTGTAATTACAACACAGACAGCTAGAGGTCAATAAGTTTAATTTGAAAAAAGTTATAGATGACTTTGTCACACATATTTCATCACAGAAATGATTTCTCATTGTGTTTCTGTAATTTAATATCAGAGATCTCATCAATATATTATATTAGGTTTTATTTATTATCATTAGGCGTACCTACTATCGACATTGTGTGTGTGAGAGAGAGAGAGATAGAGAGAGCGAGAGAGAGAGAGAAATGGGGTTTAACGTCCACTCGACACAAACTCGATCATTTCGAGACTAACATTTGGTTTAATTTCATTTCAACAATTCGCTTCCGCGTAAGGGTCTTTAGCAGTGGGAGGAAGCCGGAGTACCCGGAGAAAACACAGGAGGCTGGACAGGCGACCCTAATCCTTGCCACGTACAACCGAGGATTCGAAACCACGCCAGTTGACTCAATGGCAGGCCGTATGATACAGCGCGCACAGGCTAACCATTCGCCCCCCCCCCCCCCTATCGACATTGTGGATGTATTAATAGGATGCCAAGCAAAACAAGGTTACCAAGCAAAACAAGTTACCAAATAAAACCGCGTGGTCACAGGGAATTGATCGCCTGTCCCACATCGTAGGTCTTCTCCAGGTACCTCGGTTTCCTCCCACTGCTAAAGAAGGCTACACGCAAGCGAGTTATTGAAATAAAATTGAATCATGTGTTAGTCCCGAAACAATACAGTTTGTGTCAAGTGGACGTTAAACCCTATCTCTCTCTATTGGAGCTTGTGGCGTCTAAAGATTTAGATGGCTATATATACCTGCATCCTAGAAGATTTACAAAAATAAGCCAATAAAAATAATTGATTTGGAATTCTATAAAAACAATAAACACCTACTTGTTTCAAACTTTAACCGTTTCTTGTATTTATGTCGTCTGGTGTACGTAACATCCGGTATTGACGGGCTATATATGTCAACCTCGTTTTTCCGTTTATTTGAATGTGATTTATTTGCTTGAGGTTTATATTTAGACGAATAAACATCAGTTCTTCGCCCACTTCCGGTTACGTGTTGCTTTTCGTTTAATTCACTTATCAGCATTTTCCATATTTGGTCATCTGATAAGGTCGGAGCTCGTGTTGTCTGTTGATTCTGTGTTGATCTGGAAGTAGGTGACGTCACGTTTATTTGTGTAGAATTGTCGCCTATGTTTGGTTTCCAGAATTCATACTTTATTTCATGATGTCTTTGTCGATACAATAACTACAAAAAAAACCCGATAGATTAACTACAATAAATGATTTTTTTTTTAGAATATTTTAATGTTAGTCGATGAAATATGTTGAAATGTAGACAGGCATACACCTTACCGGACTCGCCCCTTTATGAGACTATAAGTATTACCTTAATATTATGCTAAGAGAGAAAGGACGAGAGAAAGAGAGAGATAGAGAAATGAAACTATAAGTATTACCTTAATATTATGCTAAGAGAGAGAGAGAGAGAGAGTAACGCCCACTCGAAACAAACTAGGTCATTTCGGGACTAACACAAAGTTCATTTTTATTTCAATAATTCGCTTGCCAATAGGAGTCTTTGAGCAGTGGGGGGAACTGGAAGGCCCGGTGAAAATTCACGAGGTTGAACAGGCGACCATACTCGTCACATATACAAGGACCTTATAATACTGTGCGCTCGTGCCAACCATTCGACCACCCCTGACCCCCGCCCCCCTTTGGTTGGGTTGATATAGCTGATGAAACTGAATGATATATTATGGTCGAGATATGGTATATTATGGTCGGGATATGTGTAACAAATTACCGAAAACATTTCAGACGGCCCGCGGGTCCCCTCTGGCCAAATATCTGACACTCAATATTTTGTCCAGGCAGCGGTTTTAAGGCCTAATATCATTTCGATTTCCGGTTGTCATGGGAATTTTTGACGTGCTGTCAATAAACGTCGTGTATATGGTGACGTGCTGCCAATATAAGTAATGCACACGATGATGAATAACTTGGCGTGTGTCTATTTTAACCTAAAATAACTAAACATCGGATATGAGCTGGAATGGGTGGAAAAATGTCCATCATAGCTCACTACATGGCGTAACAGTCTTGATTACGCAGTTTAGTGAAGAACAGCAGGACGCTAAATCCTCGTTCATTCCATTGCAAGATAAACGAGTCTATATGTATCATTTATTCTAGGAAAATGTGAATACCATTATGTGTACATCTTCTGTTAGAGGTCCTTCACCTTGGAATAATTCACCGAAGGTTCCCGATCGTAAATATAAAACTGATGTTCCGGATACGTTGTAATTACCAGCTTGACTTAAATTACGGTTACCGTTGATGATAAAATTATGATCATTGTCCATCAAAGCTGAAATATAATATAACACAGTTACTGTCATTCAGGATGATAACAATATTTAATTTGAAAATGATTGGGTTAAATAATATTTTAATCGCAATAAAAGAATAATTATTATATAAAAAAAAACCCAAAACAACCATTTCATTTTCTAACAAAACTACTTGATATTTAACATCAAATTTATTTTTAATACTTGACTTTTAATAATGTCGTGTATTAGATTTCACAATAGATAAAATTTCACAATAGATATGATTTCACAATAGATATGATTTTGTTTCAGTATAGATCTGATTTTTACCATACAACAGATTTTATTTCCCTATAGAGCTGATTTCACAACTACCATAGATTACAATCTACATGTATTCTCATTTTACACTTGGTTAACCTCGACAGATTCCGGGGCCTAAATCTAGTCTCGACTCACTCGGCAATCCTCGACAGATTCCGGAACCTACATCTAGCCTCGGCTCTATGGCAGTAAGTGGTATGTACCTACGCCCATACATTTGCGATGCGGCTACCGGTTTACTGTAACAAGAATACTTGACGCTATAACAAAGAAACAAGACACCATGGGCGCAGCCATGTTTCATCCGAGACCTTTAAAGTAGTTCCAATACAATGGGCGCAGTCATGTTTCATCCGGCACCTTTAAAGTAGTTCCAATATGGCGGAATTCGTTATACAGCCGAGACTAGATGTAGGTTTCGGAATCTGTCGAGATTTACCGAGTGGTCTCGGCTGTATGACGAATTCCGCCATATTGGAACTACTTTAAAGGTCCCGGATGGAACATGGAATAGCGTCAAGTTTTCCTGTTAAAGTAAACCGGTAGCCGCATCGCAAATGTATGGGCGTTGGCACATATCACTCATACAGCCGAGACTAGATGTAGGTTCCGGAATATGTCGAGGTTTGCCGAATGCTCATTTTACTGTAGAAGCCAGTGTTGCTTAGTGAGTAAATATCAGCGGTTACCACAAAGGAAGAGAGTAATGGAGTTAAACATCCACTCGGCACATCCACTAGGTCATTTCGGGAGTATTTTTTTCTGTAATTCGCTGGCGCGTCGGGGTCTTCAGCAGGAACAATCCAATAGTATGACCCCGATTTTATAATGCTGTACAAATATCATGTTTTATCTCACAATAATACATTCTACAGTAGATATCGCTTGTGTGATACAAAGGAACTACTTTTTTATATTCAAAGAACAGTTTAATCTTTATTATAAGTAATTACTTTTTGATTTAATTGCCATAATATAATCAAGTTCAGTAAAAGTGAATTCTTTATTAAAGAATTATATTTATTTATTTGTGCATGTCAGAAAGGAGTGGGTGATAAATAAAATCTCCTACTCGTCTTTTTTTATATCAAAAAATATCAACACTCGTTGATAAAGTAAAAAAAAATTCGACAGAGCCTCGTATTTTTTTACTTTATCAACTTGTGTTTATATTTTTTAATACCTAAAAAGACGAGTAGGAGATTCTCTATATGTTCCCTTTATACTTGAACTCAAACCTTTATTTATTTTATCGATATGGAATCTTTATTAACACAAAGATAAAGGAGTGTTCCAGAACTTACCAATATTATTCCTGCTGTTGTCTAAGACTTTGAAATGTCTGGATCCTCTTGGTATTGTCACAATTCTATAATAGCCAGGAAATTCTGTCAATAGAAAAGACACCGAATAGAAATGTTATGAAAACTGAGAGTATTGTTACAAGAAAACCACCATCTCAAAAACATGAATTGAGATGACAAAATATATAAAAAACTTATTTCCTTTTTCTATGTTCAATCAACATTATTATATGGCGATGTATTTATCGAGTACTTCAAAATCTCCGCCATCTATTAATTCAAAGCGCAGCAAGCAGCATTAAATAAACGAAATGATCAAAGAAGAAAAAACATTATTTTTGAAAAATACAGGGAGAGTGAAATGGGGTTTAACGTCCACTCAACTCACACTAGGTCATTTCGGGATTACCATATGGTTTTGAATAGTTCGCTTGTGTTAAATAAACGAAATGATCAAAGAAGACCATTCAAAAGAATAGAGGAAGAGAGAAATGGGAATTAACGCCCATTCGACAAAAACTAGATCATTTCGGGACTAACATATGGTTCAATGTTATTTTAAAACTTCGCCTTCGCTTGCGCGTAGAGGTCTTTAGTAGTGGGAGGAAACGGGCGGGGGGGGGGCTAGAAGAAAACCCAGAAGTTAAATTGTTAATATTGCGAGCTCAATAAATCGCATCGATGTCACCCCTCTCTGTGATTGTAGCGGACTAACGAATATTCACTGCTGATCAGTGTGGCTAGAAATATATACAAAGACATTGGTTAATAAATTTTAATACAGAATTTTCAGGGACCATAGTTGATCTCGACATATTTGTAGCCTTCGGAAAAACCGGACTCGCAATCAAAACCTGTATATCTTTATTAAACTATTACTATTATGTCTGGAGTGACGCTACAAAGCAGGTTTAATTACGTCTACCCCCGGCTATCAATCTAAATCAAATATATGTATCTGGCTCTATCTTGCGTCGGGTTTACCACGTAAATGAGAATAAAGTAATCTTTAGTCTACCTTATTCTTGGGGGGTTGGGTGGCCGAATGGTTATCAACGGCTTGCATTGAGTCAATTGGCGTGGTTTCGAATCCCCGGTTGTACGTGGCAAGGACTAGGGTCGCCTGTCCAACCTCGTGGGTTTTCTCCGGGTACTCCGGTTTCATCCCACTGCTGAAGACCCCTAAGGGCAAGAGAATTATTGAAATAAAATTAAAAACCATATGTTAGTCCCGAAGTGACCTGGTTTGTGTCGAGTGGACGTTAAACTACGTTTCTCCCTCTCTCTCTCACCATCTCTCTCTTTCCCTCTCTCGCTCTCTCTCACTATCTGTCTCTTTCTAATAGAATTGTAAACATATCCAACGGGATTCGTGTCAGGGGAAGACATTAACTACAGGACGAGAATCCATGTGTGGGGAGGGGTGGGGGTAAATTGAAAACTCATAGCTATGAAACGGTGGTTTAACGTCCTAAGTTACGACACAACCGGGACAATAAAGACAATTTTGCCCAGGCAGCGTTGTTTTCATTTGAATTCCAACCTGATTAAAATACACATCTATATTTCGTTTCCTTTTCTTTATATTTCCGATGGGAGAGAGAGAGAAATGGGGTTTAACGTCCACTCGACACAAACTAGGTCATTTTGGGACTAACATATGGTTTCATTTTATTTCAATAATTCGCTTGCACGTAGGGGTCTTTAGCAGCGGGAGGAAACCGGAGTGCCCGGAGGAAACCCACGAGGTTGAGAAGGCGCCCCTATCTCCATGCCACATACACTCACACCAGGGCTACTTCCGGTGGCCTAAGCTACATAAAGATCTGGCCAATTCTACTAGGAGGTAGCGTCAGAGGTCATACGCGCAGCTTTTGGCAATATGACGTCAGGCATTTGATTAACCAATCAGCAATGATGTTTCTATTGGATTACCCAGAGTTCCGAGTATCTCACCCCTAATAGCCCACCGTAACAAACCGTTTAATTGGCTAATAAATAATCACGTAATAAAAAACACGTCAATGATAACAACTCTCCTAGGTCCTAGGTAGTAAAGAAAGGGAAAGCGAAATTTTGAACTATAAAAACATACACGAAATAGGATCTGTGTTTGAATGGGATTGCTTGAATTCCAACAGCCAATGGTTCTTTAATAGACGAGCCAACGTGAACGCGACATCGTATCTTTTGATACCACCCGAACGACAAGATGCAGTGGACTGCCAAGTCCTCCGCTCGTCTAACCCCAGAGTTTTTCGGGGCACTCGTGTGATAAGAAATATAATATGCATTCGGTGATACTTCACTGAAGACCTTTCTGGAGAATGATTTTATAAAATAAAAACTCTGTTTGAACTTTGAGAACTAGACACTCGCGACAATTATCCAATTTTGTACGTGGAAAGGTTAGTCGAGTCATTCTTCGCCATAAAAAGCATCGAGTCGCTTTGATATTTGCCTGTAAATTAATCACCTTGCGTGGAAAATTGCTTCAATGTGATTTTCTTCTTGTTTCTTTTTATCTTTTTTCCATCAGTATACGCATTACGCAAGATAATCCTTCTGTCTACTTATAGCTCCCTAGAAACACTTGTGCTATTTAACTTGAATGAACACGATGATTGCTAGTCAACCTCTTCACGTGATCAATTAACTACTTGTTCCTGTCACCTACACTCTTATTTTCAATCGTATCAATCAAATATCGATTAGATCGATTAATTATCGGAAGCTAAATTATTAGGTTTCCGTACAAATAAAACCAACAGGTGATCTTTAAAACGCCATGACGTAAAAACCACTGGTTGAGAGAATTGGAGATAATTGTATTTGATTATATATGCCCCACGCACGCGAGTCTTTGTCAATCCATCCATTAGTCCATAATTGGCCACAGATCACTAAATATTTCTCCATTGACTTTAATGTTAATTCTTCGACCGGCTCTAACTTTTCCCCAAATTTTCGTTGGGTAGAACGCTTTCTGCCACAGATGGAGCAACATGTGGCAAACTCTTGTCCAAAAGCATGTATGGGGTTCTTCATGAATAACTGTAGATACACAAGCTGGGAGTAGAGGCAAGTAAACATGTTGTTGTTCTTAGCGTTTAACGTCCGCTTCCACCGAAGGTGATATCACAGACAAGTCTTATTTTTTTATTATCTTAGCGCACGCGCAGGGGTCTTTGCTGTGGGAGGGAACCGAAGTGCCTGGAGGGAACCCACGAGGTCGAGAAGGAGCCCCTATCTCCATGCCACAGACGATCACCCCGGGGATCGAAACCACAGCCGCAAGACAGAGTTGACCTGCCAGCCAGAGGTCGAAGCGCGGCACTAGCCCCGCCCCCTCAAGTAAACATGCAATTCCCGGCCCTATATTTCAACCTAACCAACCTCACAATACATGTATCCTTCCGCCTCAAAATCAGGAATATTCACCAAAACCCGGCAGAAAATGTATTTGCAAACCCTTTTTTCGATTCTACACCAAAAAGTCCACATAAATCGCCATGCAAAAGTGGGGAAAAAGGGAAAGGGAGAGAAAGACTAACAAATATTTTTGGCCCTTGTTTAGTGGGTGACTGTCCATAAATATTTGGTGATTTGTGTCCAATTAGCAACTCGATAACTTATTTGTACTTTGGTAATCATCATCTTCTTCTCCGTCTTCTTCCACAAGCGGCTCTCGTCAAATTAAAGCCCATTCCAGATACGAAACTTGCCACGCTTGTTCCATCGACATTTGCAATCTGTTTTACAGAGAATTACGAAAGTCTTGTAATAATATCACTGTAAAAGATGACTGTCTTCAACATGTGACGTCACATCACGCGGCGTCAATCCTTGGTTCAATGGCGCTTGCATTGGTTTACATAAGAAGTTACTGGTTCAGGTAGAATGGTGCATTTTACTCATTTTTAATACCCATTTACACTAAATAGCAAATAACTTGTATCTACAAATACTTCAAACGTCTTTATTTACTTTTCCAATACATAATAAAAAATGTTTTAGAATTTAATTTGTCGGAGAAAGAAAGTTAATATTTGGGGTTCATTAAGTCGCATTGATGTCATCCTTACGGTTATTGTATCGGCCTATTATTCACTGCTGACCAGCATAGGACATCTGTGTGGCAATTGATGGACTTTTATTTTGTATATGGCGTCAAAATTTTTACGATGACGTCATTTCCGTTTTTTATTCATATAGCACGGCTATACTTGTTCTAACAGAGAAAGAGCTGAGAAGGCCTGTTAGAGTAATTTTTTTAGAAAGTCTGTGGTCCCAGATTTCATGGCTGTTCCATGGGATTAAACAAAGTGACATGCCCGCCTCCATTAGCCCAGATGAACCATAAAAAAGATCGTTAACCCAATTTGGTTTCATTTCATGGCAACCAACAAGGTAATTTGTTTTGGTTTTTTTTGAATGGGGGAGGGGCATTTCTCGGGACGCCTTATATTTCTTGGGGTGCAATGTATCTTCTGCAATCCTAATAGATACGCGTCTACCTATATAGCTGTCTATATTACCCTGTATACCTGTCTGTTTACCTGTTTATAATTATTTACCTGTATCGTGCATTGGAAAACGAGACATGACCGTTTTCTGTATAAATGTACAGGTATCATTTTCTCCGTCACAGATTCCACACATGTCAACTTTATTAGGTGATTCTATAATACCATCACATCCAACACGCTAAAAAATACAAAAATACAACACGCTAAAACATACAAAACAAGCCAACAGTGAGGCTGATGTCCCCCGCCGAAATCCCAAAATAAATAGATGACACATATTAATTAATCGCACATTTATTTTTTTCAAACGTATCGACCAATCAAACTGAACACGAAGTGTCATCCAAAAATTGCTTATCTCTGCCTACCGTAAGAAGAAAATGCTCATCTTCGAACTCCATCAAGGCATTGACCTAATAAGCATACACACCAATTTTGAACATTTTAACTCAATTCGAAGGAGAGTTATTGTGTTCCAAAGTCTCGGCAAATCAAATTGCTTATCGCTCTGCTTACCCTGAGCAGAAAATGCTCATTATCGATCATAGTCAAGGTATTACTGTAATGAAACTATACACCAAGTTTCATCACTCTCACTTAATTAGAACTAAAGTTATCGTGTCTCAAAGCATCAACCAATCAAATTGCCTATCTCTGCCTACCCTAAGCGGAAAATGCTCATCTTCGAACTCCATCAAGGCATTGGCCTAATAAGCATATACACCAAGTTTGAACATTTAAACTCAATTAGAAGGAGAGTTATTGTGTTCCAAAGTCTCGACCAATCAAATTGCGTATCGCTCTGCTTACCCTGAGCAGAAAATGCTCATTATCGAACTTAGTCAAGGTATTACTGTAATGAAACTATACACCAAGTTTCATCACTCTCACTTAATTAGAACTAAAGTTATCGTGTCCCAAAGCATCAACCAATCAAATTGCTTATCTCTGCTTACCCTAAGCGGAAAATGCCCATCTTCGAACTCCATCAGGGCATTGACCTAATAAGCATATACACCAAGTTTGAACATTTTAACTAAATTAGAAGGAGAGTTATTGTGTTCCAAAGTCTCGACCAATCAAATTGCGTATCGCTCTGCTTACCCTGAGCAGAAAATGCTCATTATCGAACTTAGTCAAGGTATTACTATAATGAAACTATACACCAAGTTTCATCACTCCCACTTAATTAGAACTAAAGTTATCGTGTCCCAAAGCATCAACCAATCAAATTGCTTATCTCTGCTTACCCTAAGCGGAAAATGCTCATCTTTGAACTCCATCAAGGCATTGACCTAATAAGCATATACACCAAGTTTGAACATTTTAACTCAATTAGAAGGAGAGTTATTGTGTTCCAAATTCTCGACCAATCAAATTGCGTATAGCTCTGCTTACCCTGAGCAGAAAATGCTCATTATCGAACTTAGTCAAGGTATTACTACAATGAAACTATAAACCAAGTTTCATCAATCTCACTTAATTAGAACTAAAGTTATCGTGTCCCAAAGCATCAACCAATCAAATTGCTTATCGCTGCTTACCCTAAGCGGAAAATGCTCATCTTCGAACTCCATCAAGGCATGGACCTAATAAACACATACACCAAGTTTGAACATTCTAGCTCAATTAGGAAGAGAGTTATTGTGTCCCAAAAAGTGTGACGGACGGACAGACAGACAGACAGACGGACGAACCCATTTTAATAGTCCCCCAACTTTCTTCGAAAGGCGGGGGACAAAAACAACACACTAAAACATACAACACGCTAAAACATACAAAAACACAACACTATCACATCCAACACACTAAAACATACAAAAATACAACACTATCATATTCAACACGCTAAAACATACAAAACAATTTATCACACCCAACACTCTAAAACATACAAAGCAATATAACCCTATCACATCGAACATGCAAAATATTAGAGACTTTTGGCAAGCGGAATTTTTCCAATCCGTATCACGTACCCGTATCGTCACGTGATACGTTGAGTCAGTGTAGTTATAGATTTTTGGTAGATTTTCGTGCCGCTTACTCTCGAGTAGCTGAGCTGAGTTTAGTTCCATTACAGCATGGTGGCAGTTATCTACCATGATCACCATCAGAACTATAGTCAAGTACCTAGCCTACAAATTCCTGGAGGTAGTAAAGTCGCTCCACACTCGCCGAGCTATTAAATAAATTTTAATGTCGTATCTTATTACAAAATCTTCGACTTTGACGTGACTGCAATTTGTTGTTTATTGCTTGCAACGTCTGGGTATTTTGTATGTGACATGTCAGCAAGTTTGTCTAATGGATTTTGTTTCCGTCTAGCTCGGACCTCCTACACTAACTATCAAATATCACATATAGCAATAGGAATATTATACATTATGATGCATTATTTTACAATGTACAGGTTCCTTTTTAAAAATGACATATTAAATAACTGACATATTTAATTATGAACTGAAAACAAGAAAGTTCAGTAATGACGTGCTGTCTAAATTGGGTAATACAGTAACCGCGAGAGTGCTAATCTTCGCTAACCAATATTTATTACTGTGCACTCTCAAACTATTTGAAATGAAATGAGAAGTAATTATAGGAAATGGGTTGTAATTTCGTACTGTCTTCCTCCAACCGGACCGATGAACACCGGCATATGCCATATCAGGACGCTATCAGGGACATTTTGTCTGGCAGCACTGGTTTTTTTTACACTCTTCATCGAATTGTAAATGTTACGGGTTATTTTAAATGCATGACGAAGTCCCTGTTTTTCATCACAACCAAACGAATAGATACTGTTCATCTAAACGTTCGTTCGGTTGTTCAAAGTTATGTTTTCCGTGTTATAGGGGTTTCGCCAGATCATATATTTCTAATCAGGGGCTTCGCCATATCATATAGATCCGTGCATTGACCGAGAAAGTTCATCTCGATTTTCCAGCGTGGTTTTTCCTTGTCAGTGAATGGCTGAATAGTAAGCACGTGTGCGCTGTATCATAAATCCTGACATTGAGTCAACTGGCGTGGTTTCGAATCCCCGGTTGTACGTGGCAAGGAGTAGAATCGCCTGTCCAACCTCATGGATTTTTTCCGGGTTCTCCGGTTTCCTCCCACTGCTAAAGACCCCTATGCGCAAGCGAATTATTGAAATAAAATAAATTAAACCATATGTCAGTCCTGTTTAATTCGATATGTAAGAGTAGGCCGTAGCGCCGCTGCCCGGGCAAAATTTCCCTCCTAACACACTGTATGGCGTATGCCCAGGTCAGGTGCAGAAGAGTAGGACGTTAAACCCCATTTCATTTACAATAACTGCTTACAACTGAGCGACGTTTCGACAAGGCATTTGTAGTCATTATAAAGCAGTTACATGTACCTAAAGGTAATCTAATGACTGCTTGATAATGACTAGAGAAGCCTAGTCGAAACGTCGCTCAGTTACAAGCAGTTATTGTATTTCCTAGAATCGTGACCTGTATACTCCAGTTCAATTAATAAATGTGTAAATATATTGTCCCTACCTTACAGATTCCTTCTATACAGACATGGTAATCAGTTGTACTACATCTAGTACCATCTTGTACCTGACCAAAATTATAATAATTACTTCTTTCATCAGCCTGACAGTTTAATTCACATGGTCGATCTGTATAATATACAAACATACAAACTATAGTTTTACTACACCTGTAGCCGTGCTAACCAATCAGATACGTGTACGTGGTAACCAATCAGATACATGTTGGCCGTGGTAACTTATCAGGTGCATGTAAGTCGTGGTAACCAATCAGATACATGTACGTGGTAACTAATCAGATACAAGTAGGCCGTGGCAGGTGCGGATCCAGGAATTTTTGCAGGAGGGGGTTTGCCAGGTTTCTGTTACGGAAATCTGCCATCATCGTCTCTAAATTACATAGGCATACATACAAATTGAGCTTTTTAAGCAGAGAAATCATTTTATACTGATGTAGGATCACTTTGTGATGTAATTTCATTGATGCAAGGCATTATTTTTTTTTATGTAGCTGAGCAGGGGGGGGGGGTGGACCCCCACCCCCCACCCCCTCTGGATCCGCGCCTGCGTGGTGGCCAATCGGATCCATGTAGGCCGTGGTGACCAATCAGATACATGTAGGTCGTGGTAACCAATCAGATTCGCGTATGCCTTGATGACCAATCATATACATATAGGCCATGGTAATCAATCGGAAACATGCAGGTCGTGGTAAACCACCTTTAATCCACCTTATAAATTTGAGATACCTTCCCCTGGAATCCGGGGGATTGGGCTGGCCTGGTGGTCTAGATATTGTGCTGGCCGGTCCACGATGGGAGCGTATGTGGTTTGGAGATAAGGGTGCCTTCTCAACCTCGTGGGTTTACTCCGGATACTCCGCGTTCCTTTCACAGGAAAGACCCTGCGCGTGCGCTGTGATAAAGAAAATACAAAATTAAGACAACTTGTCTGCGACATCACCTTCGTTGGAAGCGGATTTTAAACACTAAGAACAACAACAAACGCGGAATCGAATTGTGTCCTGTTTGAGAATCAATGCCTTGAATTTCAAATATTGCTATTGTTGATTTTTACATGTCTTGTATTTGTTTAATTATTCGTGATTATTGACGTAGGGTTGTAAAGTAAACAGTATTTACCTTTGGAGTAAACAGGTTTCCATGTCAACGCTTTTCTTCCCAGGAATGGTTTCTTACTCAATGACTTACACTGTTCTTCTCTGTAGTCACGTGATTCACCGGCACATTTCTAAACAAACAGAATAAACTCCCGCTTCAACAAAATGAAATGAACTGGGGTTTAATGTCCTACTGTTCTATTCGTAAACTAATGACAACGGGCATACGCCATACAGTTTACTATAAGGGAAGTTTTGCACGGGCAGCTGCACTACGGTCTACTCTTATATCAAATTCCAACTGTTAAGGGACCTTTTACGTGCACGCCAACAGGCCCTCCGTTCTGTATATGTTTAAAAGACATATGGATACAAATAAGGATATTGATCCTATACTATTTAAAATATCAAGTCTACCAATACACCTATTGCAGGTGTTTCTTTAGGCCTGAAATGTTATCTAAATTATTAATTAGACTTTAATTAATAAAACAAGGCCATGATCAACTCTCGATGTCATCGCTAGAAGGGGGATCACGTGGCTAAGTGGGTATGGCGCTGGTCCTCTAGCCTGTTCGATCCCTGCATTGGCCGAGAAAGTTCTCCTTGTCAGTGATGCAGAACGGAGGGCCTGACAAGGACAGATGTCTAGTCGTTCGGATGGGATGAAAAACCGAGGTCCCATGTACACATTGGCGTGCACGTAAAAGATCCCTTGGCAGTTTGAATTCGATATAAGAGTAGGCCGTAGCGCCACTGCCCGGGCAAAATTTCCCTCATAGCACACTGTATAGTGTATGCTCGTCTTCCATTAGCCCAGGTTAGGTGCAGAAGAGTAGGACGTTAAACCCCATTTCATTTCATTTCACTAGCCTGTGATGTTTAGTGGACTAGGGTCAGATTTGCTACTAAACTTTCCTTCATGATTCAAGCATGAAATGGATAACCGAGACTATGCTATTTATCGTACTCACTTTAGTAGTAATAATGATCGAGACTATGCGGAAATTCAAATCATTTAATTCTCGGGTCATAGTAGATCAATTTGACTGAATTTTACCTAATCTTCCATAATGTAACTTTAATTACTTTCATAATTAATATTCTTATTCAGATTTGTCTCTGAACAGTTGACAAGATATCTCCATTTATTTACGTTTAGTTCCCTAGATATTTCATTCGCCATTTTATCATATTCTACCAAGATAATTTTTTTTTTTTAACTTTATCAACGAGTGTTGATATTTTTTTGATATCAAAATCGACGATTTGGAGATTTTATTTATCATCCAATCCCTTCTTACATGCTCGGGGGGTTGTATGGCCTAGTGGTCTAGAGTGCCGCGCTTCGACCTCTAGCTGGTCGGTCACCTCTGGCTTGTGGCTGTTGTTTCGAGCCCTGGTATGAGCGTATGTGGCATGGAGATATGGGCGCCTTCTCAACCTCGTGGGTTTCCTCCGGGCACTCCGGTTTCCTCCCACTGCTAAAGACCCCTACGCGCAAGCGAACTATTAAAATAAAATGAAACCATATGTTAGTCCCAAAATGACCTAGTTTATGTCGAGTGGACGTTAAACTCCATTTCTCTCTCTCTCTCTCTTACATGCACAAATAAATAGATTTCACTTTTCCTGAACCTGATTACGTAACAGCGTAGTGATACATCATTTTTTGACAGCAGTGTACCTATTGCAAAGTCTTATATTTACCGAGTATTTCCTTCAAGGTCAATTACATAAAAGCAGTTTCTTTTCATTTTAAATTTCTGTTTTGTTTAAAATAAAAGAAAGTAGTTCCTAAGGAGATGTCGCAGTAGATTATGTAATATATCACACAAGCGATATCTACTTTCAAATGTGTTATTGGGTGAAAAACCAGTTTTAAAGAACAAACACCATGTGATATTTGTTATATACTCACACGTTTTGAGCAGACTTTATAATCAATATTTGTCCCTTCACAGGCCGTCAGATGAGTTCTAGCGAAGTATGTACCAGTCCACACTAGACATTTACGAGTTCGAATCTTGATTCCTTCTCCGCACGTTCTGGAGCACGGTTCCCAGAACGACCAATTGTCCCAGATGATCGGATGGTGCCATTTCTTGGATCCGGATGTCGTGGTCGTTGATGGAGTCGGTGATGTCAGTTCGGGCCCAGTTGTACCGTAATAATATTTTGTTTTTGGCGATGAGGAAGCTTGGATACCAGTAGCAGTAGTTGTTGTTTCTGGGATAATAGAGGAACTCTTTACATCTGGTTCTATGCCGTCTAGCCCATAAGTGATGTTACTATACGAAGATGGTGCATCGGTAGTGTTATCGGAACTCTGGGTAAAGTTGTTTAGACATGTAATGTACGAAATCTGAAAAACACCAAACAACTCCATAGAAATATATTCACAAATTATTCCAAATTTAATAAACGACAGACAACACGTTCTGTTTAGAATTTGTAGAACATTACATGAGAGCCTTGGTGGCTAAGTTGGTAGGTCGCGTGTTCCATCTCTGCATTGGCCAAGAAAGTTCATCGGTATTTTCGACATGGTTTCCCCTTTCCATTTGTGCAAGCAGGAGGGTCTGGGAAGGACAGTTGGCTAGTCATTCCGATGACACGAAACACAGAAGTCCCGAGGGAAATTTTGCCCCGACAAGGGCGCTACACCCGCCTTATATATAGAATTCAAACTGGCAATTGATCTCTTATGTGCACGCCATCCGTACGACTGACAAGGAGAAACCATGATGGAAAATCCACTTTCTCGGCCAATGCAGGGATCGATTACGCGACCTCCGGTCTCACCTTGTTCTAAATATATATATTATTTAATTATTTAAACAACATATTAATTTCCTCGTTTGATGTGGTAACAAGAGGACAGGGGCGGGGGTGTATCCATAGTTGTGCACGGACTTGTAAATAAAAGACAACAATGTTTGACAGGTCACGATTAATTTTTAGGGCAATTAATTCAACTTATTTAAAATAATGGAAATATTTGTGTATATTGTTTAAATGTTCTTTTTGGTGTAGCTTGTATTTGGTTGTTGCAAATATGGATGCT
Organism: Patella depressa; assembly: GCA_948474765.1. Lineage (NCBI taxonomy): Eukaryota > Metazoa > Mollusca > Gastropoda > Patellidae > Patella > Patella depressa. Next base: position 81,124,059 of record OX419716.1, read on the forward strand.
TTCTAGTGTCGCCATGACGCCCCATATTATGTTATATTTTTTGGTTGTTCTTTGCAGCACAGTCTACAGTGTTATTTGTTGGTTGTTTCTTGCAGCACATAGTTTACAATGCCATTTGACCAGCTGTTGTTTTGCAGTGCAGGAGTTACAGTGATATTTGTTGTGTTGTTTTTTCTTTGCATTGCAGGGTTTACATTGTTATTATTTTGTTTCTCTTTGCAGCACGTAGTTTACAGTTGGTTGAACTCTGCAGTGCATGGTTTACAATGTTTGTTGTTGGTTGTTCGTTCCAGTACAGAGTTTACAATGTTATTTGTTGGTTGTTCTCTCCGGTCCAGGGGCCTATTTCACGAAATTTTAACTAAGATAAGATCCCAATTTTAGTAATTTGATTGGATAATATTAGATTGATTTTAGTGCTTAGCCAATCAAAATTGAAGTATCTACTAAAATTGGATTTTATCTTAAGTTAAAATTTCGTGAAACAGGGCCCAGAGTGTGTTCTCTGCAGTAACGATTTACAGTGAAACATTTTACGTATCAGACTAAAATACGAAATGAAGAACTAACTACATGTATTTATAAGTATAAACGTCTCTTGGTAAAATACGATCAAATGACGAATGAAGCATCTCGGGAAATATCTACAGACTAATTAGACGAGAGAATATGGGTAGGGCTTGGAGTAATACTCGTTTATTTTCTGTGCGAAGTCAGATGCACGCTGTTTTTGCGATTGCTCCTTCTTGAATAAAGACGGACATACGCCTTACAATCTGCTAGGAGGTAAATTTTGCCCGGACAGCACGCCAATGTGTACATAGAACCATTGTTTTCCATCTCTAAAAAAAATAATGCCTTGCATCAATAAAATTACATCACAACTAGACAACTGTCGGGGAGAAAGAGGTGGGTTTGTTAAAACTTGGTGGATGAAAGGGGACTGTTTGGTGAGTGAGAGGGACTATTGATAGACCGTTTGGTGGGTGTGGTGGGGTAATAATGGTCTATAATCAGACTGTTTGGTTGGAGGGAATGTTCTATCATCAGACGGTTTGGCGGGTGAGAGTGGTCTATCATCAGACAGTTTGATGGGATATGTGTTGTCTATTAATCGGGAGCTCTTTAATAAAAATAAAATAGCATTCTTTTTCTGCAACAACAGAAAAAAAAGTTATGAATTGAAACGTCTGGCATAGGATACATATAATTAGTTTTAAAATTCATTTCAGCCTCGGGAAATCGATAATACGGTTATCCAGACAGCTATTTCAGCATTAAACCCAATATACATATAACATTGGATATATAACAAGTGTTACTTATATCTCATTCACGCTCTTTGGAAAAAATGAGAATGTAAATTTTATTAAATATAATGATGAGTTGTTGTTTTTTTTTCTCTATGAAATGAATATCGATTAAACTGTAGCAGAATGAAATGAGGGGTTAACGTTCTACTTTTGCTTCGGGGGGGGGGGGGGGTAGCACGTGCGCGCTATATCATAAGGTCAGTCATTGAGTTAACTTGTGTGGTTTCTATTTCTTGGACGTACGTGACAAGGGGTAGGGTCGCCTGTTTCCTGTTCCCAAGGGCCTTATAACGTGAACCTGTGTTACTATAATTAGAAACCTGTGTAGAATTATCACAGAAGCGTGTTAATGTTCTATAACATGGCGCCGTTGTTGCTAGGCAGTAGTGGATTATAACACAATACAGACAGTTCAACTCCACAGAGTTAAGAACCATGTTTCAAAAAGCGTGTAAACGTTCTATAGCATGGCGCCGTTGTTGCTAGGCAGCAATGGATAACAACACTAGTTTAACACCACAGAGGGGGGGGGGGGGCACCCCCGCCCCCCTGATCAGGTACATTAAAAATGAAATGTAAATATAGACTAATATTTTGATTTTCTAAAAAAAATAAATATCTTATATTAAAATACAATTTACAAATCTGATATGACAAATGTCTCATTTGTGAAACAAATATTGATTTTAAGATACAAATGTTGATTTTAGTGTACAAATGTCGAAATACGACAACAAATGAAGATGTAAGAATTAAGGACTATGAATTTAGAACTAAGAACTAAGAACACTGAATAAAGAGCTGTTTGGTCTTCCATATGTTCTTTGTAATCGGATTTCTCTCATTTCATGCTTTGGCGCCTCGTCTTATTTCATCATGTGTGTTGTAATATCATGAGACGGTATAACACCGACATTTATAGAAACTAAAACACGAGATAAGAATACGTAATGAAGATAACTAAATGACTACGTTATGAAATAGACTGAAACATCATTGTTTGGGGGTTTGGGGTGGGTTTAAATTTCATTACTTAAAGGGACATTATCAGAGAATAGATAGGGAGTTGACGGTTCTCGCTATCATAGTTCAAAAATAAAGTTACCCCCCCCCCCCAAAAAAAAAACATAACGTAAATAGAATATGCTGAAAATTTCAGTTGAATTGCTCAACTCTACACAGAGATATTACTAGTCTCGGTCACCAAGAACCCCCTGGTCTCCAACGTACGGAGGGTCTGGGTCCGTTGTCAATTTTTGACGAAAATTACTGGATAATCTACTACATATAAAAAAACAAACTCCCGGTTACGCATGGGCAATGGAACCTTTTGGTTAAGGTCTGGAAATATATCCCACAATTCACTTGGCACATCTATTATTAGAAACAAAAGAGAGACGGGAAATACACATGAATCGCGATAAAGAATTAAGAAAGTTGTGAGAGAAGCCATACGTCTGATTTTTGACGAGAGAAAATTACCATTTCAATTAAAACCTTTACAAACAAGCGAGGTGTTTTGAAGGATCCAGTACGTGGTAACATAAAAGACTGGATAACCCAGACAATGACCCACTTACCGTAAAATTTTGAGGAATTATCCAGACTAATATTCGTAGAATATTTGTGTGGATGATAGAGACTAAGATATTACATGCAGCTGTTGAATTTTAGGCTAGCCTCGAACACCATTACTAAAATCGGGACGATAGAAAAACAAAGACTCGATTGGCCATTTTTAAGTTTATTCATCCTTCACCAAATGTATTCTAATCCGCTAAATACCGCAGACTAGCGACGGCATCGAGAGTTGATTTTAATCTCGATAAGTTAATTAATGTCTAGTTAATAATTTAGATAACATTTCAGGCCTACAGAAAAAGCTACAATAAGCACATTCAGCTCTTGCATAATGTATGCCTAATATTCAAAAACAAATTTCCTGTAGGTTGCAAGACTAAAAGAGAATTTGTGGAGTGTGACCTCAATGTCTTGGTGAATATTGTGCTGACTCAACATTAAACAGAAAGAATGGGGGGGGGGGCAAAAGAAAAATAACAACAGGGTCCTATGTAAACACTAACGTACATGTAAAACAACTTTCGGACAATCTGACTCTTCGCGCAGACGGGATTTGCATAACCAAAAAAATTATTTCATCTAGTTGCCCGAAAACTAATAAAACACTAATTTCACTTGTCTTTTAATTGAATACCACGAATTTTTACCGAATTGACTATGGGTTAAAACATTTTGTCTGGAGTCTCTACTTTGTGCGACATTTTCGGGCATCGATTATTATTTGTGAATGCAACTACAACAGTCTGATTGTATGGTTGGAATTCAGGTCGGCATTGAGTGGGATTTTGGTAACAAAAACATTGGACAACTTTGTAGTTGCTTAACTCACGGGCTAGAACAGCAGACAAACGCACTTGCGACGGTTACATTTGCAAAGTCTTTCTAGGAGGGCGAGGACCCATATCCCGCGACGATCGGTTACTTGTTTGTGATTGAGGTCAGCAACCGAAGGTATGCTATATTGGACCACACTGAAGTTACTGTATTCAAGGAGGTCAGTGTTCTAAAACCACAACTAAAAAGATTTCTTAATTGTGACAGGATGGCTGTGACTGACTTACTATTTTAAGATTTATATTTGCTACTTATTGCAATATCAATAATAGTTTTCAACTCATGCCCGTGTATGATTGAACTGATGCAAACAACAAGCGGTTATTTGAGTTTATGTGCGATTGTATTGAAATTTGGTGCCTGGTCCCATCTTTTGTCGAGTTCATTTTATTTTCCATTTGTTCCATTCGTTCTTGTTTGCTCTTGCTTTCACATCCGATTATATGTAATTCTCCCCCACTAACTTCTTGAATTACAATCATAACATATTTTGGCCGATAACAATTCGTTGAACATTCCGATGATGTTGGGACTTGGATGGCCGAATGGATAGCACGCGCGCTGTATCATACGGTCTGTCATTGAGTCAACTGGCGGGGTTTCGATTCCACGGTTGTACGCGACAAGGATTATAGGGTCGCCTGTCCAACCTCGTGTGTTTTCTCCGGTTTCCTCCCACTGCTAAAGACCCCTACATGCAAGCGAATAATTGAAATAAATTGAACCATATGTTAGTCCCAAAATTACCTAGTTTGTGTCAAGTGGACATTCATCCCCATCTCTCTCTCTCCTCTCTCTCTCTCCTCTCTCTCTCTCCCTCTCCGATGGTGTCAATCTTTATAACCCAAAAGAATCCATTATGTCATAATCATCTTATAAAATATTAAAGGTTGTCATCTGTAGACAGTGTGACGTCATTTTAGTAGGCGATCTAAATAATTCACGTCTGTTAACTGACTGATCCTCCCGCCTCAATTCAGCAGGGGGGGAATCTTCTCTAAAATTTTGCAGATAATTTTTTTGCTATGATTATGGAAATGAAATGAAGTGGGTTTAACGTCCTACTGCTACCATTATGGAGAAAGGGGTCTACAAAATTGCCATGCAAAAGGGAGGACTACACCATTATGAAAACAGGGTAAGCTGTAACTAGTCTGAGTCCTAATAATATCGCATGGTCAACCATTCTCCCATGCAGAGTTGTGTGGAGGATGCACGATACTAGATCTTTCCGATCTGTGAAATATCTTTCCGTGTTATAGCCACAATTCTAACCTAAACCCTTCAAAATAGTTTTAGATAAACCTAACCCGAACCCTAACCCTAACCCAAACCCTTCAGAATAGTTTTAGATAAACCTAACCCGAACCCTAACCCTGACCCAAGAGAAAATATTTCACAGATCGGAAAGATCTAGTATTATGCGTGGAGGATCGCCTCTCTTTGAGGACATTGGACCGCATCGAAGCCACAACATTAGATGAAGACCATCCTGCTTCATTAGAGCTAATTAGCAAGCAGGTGTTCTAAATAGATAATTAACCGGACGAAATAGAGAAATGGGCTATTAGTTAAATGTTAACAACATGGTATCAGACTACTACGTTCAGAGACAGAGAAAACTAGACTATTAGGTTAACAGCATGGAATAAGACCACTACATTCAGAGTGAGAGTGAGCGAGAGGGAGAGAGAGACTAATAAAATCCGACCATTACGACCAGGCGACGTACAGAACTGGCCGGCTATTCCACTCAGTAAAGACTTTACTTTTGGCAAGCGTAAATTCCAATTCCGTATCGCGTATCCGTTTCGAGTTTCATATGGCGCCATCAATGTGCGTGTATTTCCCATAGCCTACTTGATACAGCACACAACAGCACGCTATATCGAACAGCTTTCATATGGCAAAGGGCCGTATAACATCGTCCACTTTTTACCGTATTTGAACTAATGTGTCATGAATCTATGTTTATCCTAGAACACGATGGTGTATATTTGATGTGATTTTAACCATGATAAAAGATTGGAATTTAATCAATATTTTCTATTAGCTTTTCTCGGAATTTTAATATTTGTCCTGTTTGCATTTAGGGAGGTGAGACCCTGTGTATCTGTAAATGATGTTATTTGCGAAGAGATATAAACTCTATGAAATGATATATCGGTGAAACGAATTGCTGTCGAGTCGAAATCGAAGATTTTTAATACGAATCGACATTAAATTTGATTTTTAAAATAGTTTAGCAAATGTCGAGCGACTTTTCTCCCTTCAAGAATTTGTGGGCTAGGCACTTGACTAGTTCTAATCGTAATCGTGGTAGATAATTACCATAATGTAACATAACAACTAATCTCAGCGAAAATCTGCCCAAACTATAAAACTACATAGACGCAACGTATCACGTACCCGTATCGTGATACGGCGATACATATGCGTGATACGGTGATACATATGGGATAATTTCCGCTTGCCAAAAGTCTCTAATATCTTTTTTACATAATTTCCCTTTTGGGCCTGGATTTGGTGAATATTCATGATTTGGGGGCTGCGACTAAAAGAGTTAGACGAAAGTTTATAAAGTCATGGCACACTGCCTTGCATATACCCGCTTTCATTAGCCCAGATATTGCAGTAAAGTAGGACATCAAAGAAGCCAAGTGTCAAATTAAATATCATCCAAAGTTTCCGACATTGAAAACGCGAATTATTTGTCCATTTAAATCAATATTGATGTTATGATCTTTCCGGGAAACCATGGGCTAATATCCAATATTCAAGACAAAATAAACATTTTACAATTAGTCACGAACACGAATGCGTTTCGGTGACATTTGAAAAGAAGGGCTCGCAGAACGAGGCTAGACATATTGCACAAGTCTGGTCTAACGGTGACGTCATTCTCTTATCTTGAGCGCATGCTCAATAAATACTATCAGTGTACACTGGAATAACCAGATTGCATTCGACTGAGGATTTGCCGAACGTTAGAAATTATAGTAAAAACAGAACCGATTGAATGTAAATCCGTTTATATACATGCATATTACAGTATTACATGTGTTCCGACCAATTTGTGCGAATTTCTATGTCCCAAATATTAGCAATTTAGCTCCTTTAAATTCCAATCCATTCCATTTCCCGAAATGTTCAGTTTAAGAGAAGAGAAAGTGAGCGTTTTGTTCTAGCAACAACCTATAAATAAGCCGTAGTTAATTATTTCTTATAATGGAAATAGCATGAAATGTGGATTAACGTCCTACTGCTCTGTCCCGAATGGGTTAATGACAACGGGTTCTTATAATAACGCATTAGTTAAAGGTTCTCTTGAACGTGTATATATACATGGTTAATAATAACCTCTAGGTAATTATTTCTTATAATAGAGTTCTGTAGATCAGTAATTATTTAATAATTCGCGTGGCCGGCTTCCGAAAAACACGAAATGACATCAATTTTAATACACATTTCTTCTCTCGTGTGAAAATCTTCAACAATATTCATAAAAACACCGAGCCCATTCTCCACGTGACATTTATCGTTGACGCGGACGTCACGATAAGACATTAACACCTTGGTCTTTAACACTGGAGGATCGTTGCTATAGATACAAAAACTGCATCATGGCATCTTGCACGACAAAAACATCGGATGATTAATGTTTGAAGTTAAGGTGATAAACTCTAAGATAATAGCCTGTAGGTAAAATAGAATTCACTAATTAGATAAATAAAATGGGGTTTAACGTCCTATACTTTCCTGTTCACACCTTGCTTATGAAGACGGAGAGAGAGAGAGAGAGAGAGAGAGAGAGAGAGAGAAATGGAGTTTAACGTCCACTAGACACAAACTAGGTCATTTCGGGACTAACATATGGTTTAATTTTATTTCAATAATGCGCTTGCGCGTAGGGGTCTTTAGCAGTGGGAGGAAACCGGAGTGCCCAGAGGAAACCCACGAGGTTGAGAAGGCGCCCCTATCTCCATGCCACATATGCTCACGCAGAGCTCGAAACCACAGCCGCAAGCCAGAGGTGACCGGCCAACTAGAGGTCGAAGCGCGGCACTCTAGACCACTAAGCCATCCCAACCCCCCCTCCCTTATGAAGACAGGCATACGCCGAGCAGTGTGAACGGTAGCTCAATGGGTAGGACGTTGGCTCGCTAATTTGTTCGACCATTTGTCCTTTGTGTAGGACGGAGTGCCTTGCGAAGAAGAATGTATAGTCGTTTGGATGGGACGAAAAACCGAGGTCCCCAGGTCCCCTTGTACACATTGGCATGTACCCAAAAAAACCCTTGACAGATGGAATCCTAAATAGGAGTAAGCCATAGCGCAGCTGTCCGGGCAAAACTACCCCAAAGCACGCGCTGTATGACGTATGACGAGCACGCCAACGCGTACACCCGACATCTGTTCTTCATACCGTCCGAACGACTACACATTGTTTCCGGTCAAGTGGCATCTCTCCCCTCTCTCTCTCTCTCTCTCTCTCTCTCTCTCTCGATACCAAGATGATCTCTATTGTACAGGTCACCATCAAGACGTCACTGCCTGGTTAAAATGTTGCTACTCTCCCCCCTCTCTCTCTCTCACTCTCTCTCCCTCTCTCTCCGTGTAATAAATTATAATTGTCGCAGACCAATTAATTCTGGTTGTAGTAATGACCAGCTATCCTATACACCTATGACGTCAAATGGACATAAATAGACTAACAATCGTAGACTCATTTATTTATTTTAAAAATCATAGATGTCATAGTTTACTTCAATCAGTTTGGTTTTAAAAAGAATGGTTTCGAACTTCTTTCCACCAAAGCCTAACTTAACCGGAGCAGGGCCATGGGCCTGACTAGAATCGCAGGGGCCCTAAGACAACGAAAAAATTATTTCCTATCCTTTTGAATGCTATGCATGCGTAACACACAATTAAACGGCAGGAAATACAAGAATAATTACATAATATCTGATCACATACGAGATCTATTCAGTTCCGAATGGCATTCATGTCTAGAAGTCTAAACCAATCAGCGAGTGGAAATTCATGGAGAAGGTTGATCGATTTCGGTGAAACTTTCAAATGGAATTTGCATTTTTTTCTCTTGTTGCTATGAACAGCGGGATCCCCTATACAATGGGACCCCGGGTCTAGGCCCCTCAGGCCCATGCCTAAGCTGGGCTTTGTTTTCAACCCGCGGACCTCATGGTATATTTTACAAAAGGTATGCTTAAGCCAGGCTGACACTTGCACGACTTTTGGCCACGATTTTGTCGTGCCCATCAGTGTCCACGTGGACACGAACTGGCACGACGAGTTCACGCATAGTTTGCGCATTGTTTACGCACTTCCCGCATTGCCACGACGAGTTTGCGCAAATCGGACGGTGTCGTGCCGACTCGAGTCGTGCCAATGCGTGCCACAGAATCGTGCAAGTGTCAGCCTTGCTTTACTCTATCTATCAAGTGTCGTACATGAGACAAGGTATGCATACTTTTTTATGGAACACCTCATATCACTTCACCTCAAATAACACATGTTTCTTGTACTTTAATACACGACACTCCATCTTAATCTAACTGTTTAAATTTCAGATTAGCTCCTTTACAGACAACAACCAAAAAACTAATTTCTATAGATTAATTGATGAGATTTTAACGTCCATAGTCGTCCCCTCATAGACCAATCATCATTATAAAGTCCGTAAACATCCTGATAAAAAATACTTTAGAAAATCACCTAATTAGGCGATGTCTGGGTCTCAAGCTGTCTGTCTGCTGGGTAGAACAAAAACATTAATTAAAATAGTACGTAGAGAATAATAAGATATGATGTAAGTATGTTGTCAGGGCGACTGATTGAATGTAGACAGGGTGGTAGAATGTAGACAGGGTGGTAAACGCGAGGATAGAATGTAGACAGGGTGGTAGAATGTAGAGTGGGTGGTAGAATGTAGTCAGGGTGGTAGACAGGATGGTAGAATGTAGACAGGGTGGTAGAATTAGACAGGGTGGTAAAATGTAGACAAGGTGGTAGAATGTAGACAGGGTGGTAGAATGTAGACGAGGGGATAGAATGTAGACAGGGTGGTAAAATGTAGACAGGGTGGTAGACGAGGGTATAGAATGTAGACTGGGTGGTAGAATATAGACACGGTGGTAGAATATTGTAACACTAATTGCAAGTGATGACAGCAATCAGTTTCGTAAATATATGGTTTATTTACAACGGGAACAGAATATAAAACATATACATAAATAGGCCTACACCAACATTACAAAGCACTCTAATCCTTTTATCAAATTAAACTATCATTAAGGTGCTTAGAACTTTATGTCCTCGGCTGGTTTTTGATAATAGTAAATATATGATATTGATGTTTCAACTCTGTATAAATTTCTGACTGTGTTCTAATTAAATATATATGTAATTTAGAAACGACATATGATCTGTGTGCAGGAATACGCACTGTTGAGTAAGCATGCAATAACGAGATAAAGAGACAATTGCATGTGAGACCACGTGTCTTATCTATTCCCCGACGCTATATAATCTGGGGTTTACTTAAAGTAAGAGACGACTAAAGACGGAGAGACCGGCGTATGGACTCACACGGCTTCAGCCATTGTCTTGCCAAAGGGGCAGAATGGAGGATTAAATATAATTATATTTGTTACTCTATAGTTTAGTTTATGTTGTTTGTATGTTATTGTTACTATAGCTGTTTTATATACCTGATGTAAATAAATCTTATACTTGTTAACTGATCTCGGTTATGACTAAGATAGTGTTACACATAAAATCCTCGATGTCGATGCTAGTCTGTAATATTTACTGGATTTGGATCCGATATGCTGCTCAAGTTTCATTCATGACTCTATCTTGAAATTGATTATCAAGACTATGTTTTTTTAATCATACCGACATTAGTAATGATGATCGAGACTAGGCCGAATATTCAATCGCTAAAATGTGACTGAAATTTTCAGCAAATTGCCTTTACATTATCTAGTTTTTAACTATCATAGCGAGAACTGCCAGCTCTTTATCTAATCTCCCATAATATATATTTAATAAACCCTGTTATGTATTTTATTTATAAATGATAATATTAACATGTTGATGAAATAACATGTGTTTATTGAAATGAGTAGATTTAATGTTATTGTTTAATGTCTTATCATGAAATTCTCACACGACTTTAGTTCATCCACCCTCCACGTGACCCTGGCAACATATTCATATCACGTAGTAATCACACCCATTAGAACATGCAACAGGTGCAGTTATTGTATTACAACCGCTTTCACCTGACGGCGGGTGTAGAATCTCTCCAGGTGATTACATTTAAACGGTGTTTAGTGGCTTATTTTTCTGCACTAACCGGGCTAATGAATGCTTCTTATTTCGATCTTTAACGTGCACGGGATCTCCTTATGCCAGGCGGTTAAGTCAACTGGCGGGGTTTCGATTCTCCGCTTACACGTGACAAGGAGTTGTGTCTCCTGTCGAACCTCGCGTGTTTTCTCTGGGTAAGCCGGTGTCCGCCCACGGCTAGATACCACTACGCGCAAGTGAAATATTGAAAAAAATTGAACCATATGATAGTTCCGAAATGGCATAATTTGTGTCGAGTGGACGTTAACACCCCACTCTCTCTCTCTCTCTCTCTCTCTCTCCCTCTCTCTCTCTCTCTCTCTCTCTCTCTACCGTACAGGTCACCATCAAGATGTCGCTGTCCGATTAAAACGTTGCTACTGGCACACTATATGACGTGAGTCCGGATGTATTAGCTCGGTCGGTACAGAAAAGTTAGACCTTAAACACGACTTTATTTCATTTCTTGATAAAGATAAAATTTTAATTTAGGGTCTAAACCCTAATCCTAACCCATTGTCAAAACAATTAAAAAGGTTGACTGTATACTTCAAAGAACAACGAAAACGCTTTCGTCAAACCCGGACTTCAGATTAGCTTTCACGATCATAAAAACCGGAATTTCTTTGGCCATCATTTAGCTTTGTGTATAAGATATGTAATGGATATTGTTGACATCGTTTAGATTACTAAAAAAAACTTGACGTTAAAACATAATTCTGTTCCCAAGATATAATGCTCTCTTTAATTCTGGCAATACTAACGAGAGGGGGGGGGGGCATGTTGGGACTAACACATGCTTTAATTTTGTTTCAATAATTCGCTTTTTTAGCAGTGGGAGGAAACCGGGGAACCCAAGGAAAACCCACGAGATTGGGCAGGCGGCCATACTCACGTACAACCGGGGAATCGAAACCACGTCAGTTGACTCAAGGACAGACCTTCAGTTACCCCATTTTATTTTTATTCTTGTAAAAATTCAGATTATGTAAAACAGACGTTTAACACCAATTAACCAAACGAACCGAGAAATTTACATGTGATCTTCCAGACCAGACCGGGTTGTCTTCGTCAGAGAGATTCGATACGGATGACTTGGTACGTATGCGCATCTAATCGAAACCTTTGTATTAACAATGGTTAAAAATCTCCATGCAGTTGGGAATAGAAATACGAGTAGGCCCTAGCGTTGCTAAAAATAAACACACTTATATGGATATACTACTTCTGAATTTTATTGCTACGTTTCAATACACATACAGGTATCGTTATCAAGCAAATAATACCTAGCTGTAAAGAGAAATTGCTGAAAATTTCAGTCAAATTCACCCACTCTGAACCAAGATTTGAGCGATTGAATTTTCGGCCTAGCCTCGATCATCATTATTAAAGTCGGTACGATAAAAAAATCATAGCCTCGATTATTTCATGATTAAATCATGAATGAAAGTTAAGCAGCAAATCGGATCCTAATTCAGTAAATGTTACAGACTAGCGTCGACATCGAGGGTTAATTATGTGTAACACTATCTTAGTCATAACCGAGATCAGTTAATAAGTATATGATTTATTTACATCAGGTATATAAAACAGCTATAATAACAATAACATACAAACGTACAAAGGATTACCTAGTGTTGTTGTCTATGCAACTGCAGTTGACTCATAGCCCAGCCTGGGTAAAACAGTGTGACGGTAAGCCCCATTTCATTTCAAACATACGTTAAGTCGCATGAAGTATAAAGGTTGTGAGGTCGATTGTAGCGATTGTTTTCGTCAATATTTCCCTCTCCACTTCGTATACATAACTTGTCTGATGACAGTGACATCTGTTGCCGGGAAACTTACTTAACGTCTGCAATGTATCCTTGAAAGGTCAAACCACAAGAGAATCCAATAATTTGATGGGTTTCTATTGAATAAAGAACTCTAGAATATATTTCACCGACTTTCTTTCCTTCTCCATTCATTCTTTCCTGTATACAATTAGAGGCAATCATGGCCGCCATAGATACGCCTTCAATAAGACCTGTCCAATTTCTCAGGCGAGTTATTAACTAGGACAATTGGTCAGTAAAATTATTGGATGCAATCGGATGTGATATTGACGTATAATCAAAACGAACAAACGTCTAATCTATTCTATTTATCACCAAATACGTCATACGTCACTTCCTTGGCAACCCTTTTTAAAATATTGATTCGTATTGTAGTATCGGAAAAGTCCTTAATAGTTGCTGTGATGGTACGAAAAACTGAGATCTCATGCAGGCCTATACATTCGCTTGCACGTAAAAAAACCTTTTGCAGTAAGAATTCGAAAGTATAAAATTTCTGTACGTTTCATAAAGATATCTTGAACGGCTAACGTGATGTCCAGAAACACGGTGGACGTAGGCTCGGTTGGCTTCAATATACTGTTTACACAGTTTCGTGAAATATTCAGTGGAGCCATAATCGAAACCGGCGGAAAGGTTGACATCAATTTGTTTCACAGAGAATTACTTACGAATTATCTATCACAGATGACTCTCTTAGTTTCTTCAACACGTGCAATGACATCACGCAGCGTCAATCATTGGCTTAGTGACGCGTGCATTGTTTACATAAGACGTAAGTGCTCCAGGCAAAATGATGCCTTTTACTCATTTTTATACCCATTTACACTAAATAGGAAATACTCTTTAACTACAAATACTTTAAACGTCTTTACTTATTTTTGTCTAATACACACAAAAAATTATTTAGAATTTAATTTGTCGAAAGTAAAAAGTTAATATGCCGAACTCATTAATTCGCGTCGATGTCTTCCTTATCAGTGACTGTAGCGGTCCAGCGAATATTCACTGGTGATCAGTGTGATAGCCCATTTCAGGAGATTCGCCAACCTAGAATATTACGAGGACATTTCTCGGCCAAATTATTCACATTGAGCCATCGTGTCGACAAAACTCCCAGACAAAAAAATATCCCGAATCGTAAAAACAGCAATAAACAGCAATATGGTGAACATTTATAGGAGAAAGAAATTAAAATAATCTTCTAAATGAAATGAAATAAAACGTCCTACTGTTTTGTTCCGAACTGGGCTAATGAAGACGGGCATACGCCATACAGTGTGCTATGAGGGAAATTTTGCCCGGGCAGCGGCACAACGGCCTACTCTTATATCGAATTCCAACTATCAAGGGATCTTTTACGTGCACGCAAATGTGTAAATGGGACCTCGGTTTTCGTCCCATCCTTGTCAGGCCCTCCACCCTGCATCACTGACAAGGGGGAATCACGCCGGAAAAACACGATTGTTCGGCCACTGTGACCCCAGGCTAGCGAGCCAGCGTCTTAACCACTTGGTCACCGCGACCCCATATTCCTCAAACTTACAAAGTCATATAATTCACAAGACCCAACTTTAGAACAATCGATCAGACCTTTTAATTGATCTATGAACAGAGAGTTTCTGATAAAATGTTCTCAACATCTCGTTTTAATTTCAATACCCGCAATGTCGAGTAGATTTGACATAATCTGACTGAAGACTCTTTGTCGATTTTATATATTGAACCAATAGAGTTTATTCTCTGTGGAAGTACTTGACAGTCAGGGATGAAGATAAGAAAGATTGATTTGGACCGTGTGCCGACCATTGAGCGTGCAGAAACTGTAGAATTTGCCCGCTGTAATAAGTTATAAGTGGGCAGGCCTGTCGGGTAGCTTAAAGGTGCACTTCGGTTAATTCCGGTAAAAAAAAAGTACGCTGCATGCAGTTAACTGAGTGAAATATTTCTTCCCGTGTCAATTTGGTCGAAAAGCGTATGGGGACGGAGGGGGAGGGGCGATTGTGGTCCCGTGTTTACCTCTTGAAAAACATTAATGATCCCCCAGTAGTTTAAAATCGATATGAGATGGGCGTCGTTGTCAGGATAATATGAGACTAACTTATCTGTATGCATGGCCTGGAAGCAATGGCCGCGGTGTTTGCAACATCTGGAGAAGATGTGTGGAGTTAAAGGGCCAATCCCGATAATAATTCTGGAGAATAAAACTGCTAATTTTGTGTTAAAATCTTGTACCTTAGGGCCGAGCAACTACCTCAAAAAATGTGATACGTTTTCCAACAACTTACCCCCCCCCCCCCAAGTCCTCATCTGGAAACGGAGATCGGGGTCCCACACCGTATTATGCAGTGTCTAGATAAAACCAGACTTTTATTTTATAAAAATAATGTGTAGGTGAAATTTATATCTTTCGTTATCAAGTACAACACATGGTTCATTCATTGTATAGACCTATAAAGGAACGGGGACGGTCATCAGGTCACCCAACGAAAAAATTGATGCGAAATCTTAAAAAGGGTTACGTGTTTGGATAAGCAGATTTGACGTTCACGTTCAAACAACTCAAGATTTTGAGATAGCATAAATACACCATTCCTCTTTATTGTGGTTCTTTAAATTTCATACGTACTCAGACTTATATTTTTGAGACGGTGTTCAATCGGGATAGTCCCTTTACAGCGAGATCAAGCCTTCTATTGAAGCTGAATTATAGGATGCTCTAGGATGCTGTACACGCAACGCGTCGAGTCCATATTCGCTAAGGGTGATATCGTAGACAAACATGCAACATGGGACATCGTAGCCTCTTATTTCATTGACTGTGTTATTTTTCACTGTAACTGTGGTAACGCAGTGGCTCATGTGTTAGGTCCCGAAGAAAACTTCACAAGGTCCCGTGTGTAAACGAATCCTTGATAGTTACAATTCCCGCCAAAGATCCACTATCCGGGCGAAATTCTGTGCCCCGTCTTCATTCAATATGACTCGTATTTCATGTCAATTCAGTTAGAGAGAGAGGGAGACGGGGTTTAACGTCCACTCGACACAAATTAGGTAATTTCGGGACTAACACAAGGTTGAATTTTCTTTCAACAATTCGCTTACACGTAGGGGTTTTTATCAGTGTGGGGGGGGGGAAACCGGAGGATCGGGAGAAAGCTCACAAGGTTGGACAGGCGACCCTATTCCTTGTCACGTACAACCGGGGAATCGAATACACGCCGGTTGACAGGCCTTATGATTTGATGTAATCGTCTGATCAAGGCAGTTGTTGCTATAACTTCCCTTTAACCATCGAGCCTATCTGATGTTTAGAGATAACGTCGAGGGGTTTATACATGTTTATAGTATCAGCATCAAAGAACTTCCTTAGTTTTTATACATGTTTATTGCATCACTGGTCTTTCTCCATTTCAAACAACTTCCCCGTATCTCTTACTTTTGTTGCTATTGGCAACGTTATGATTTAAAGCGAGAACTGACGTAATCTATGGAGGTTTTAAAGACAATTAAGCATTGCCGGAGCAATGTAACATATCACATTTACATCGCTATCTCTGACATTTATCTAATAAACCGCATGCTAAGATATAATTTCTATTTTAAAAAAAACTTCAATCGGCAACTAGTCGGGTTTTTTTTAAAAAAAACAAAAAACTTGGAAAAATGATTTATTATCAGGTAGTGGTTGTTTTTGGTTGGGTTTTTTTTTTTTTTTTTTTTTTTTTTAAAATTGATATAATATCGCCCATAGAAAATTAAAACAAAAATAAAAATATATAATTTAAGCTAGAATATCAGGTACCAAGTTCACAAAGCAAGTTAAGAATATACTCAACTAGAAATATCTTTGATCAAGAAACACAAAAGTTTTCTAAAGTTCTATATTTCAGTTAAAATAAGATGAACAGTTTTTACAAAATTCTTAACTTAAATCAGATTATACTTTGTGAACTCGGAGCCAGGTTATTTCTAAGAGCTCTGTGTTGTTTGGGTGTTTTTGTTCAGACAAAACGAAGCCTGTAAAACGTTATATTTCATACGTTTTTTTTTTTTTTTCGTTTTTTTTCTTTGTAAACAATATTTTATTTCAGAAATTCATGAAAAGGGATAAGGGAACAGACAAAGCCTATATCACCCCCCTCCTCGTGTGGTTATGATCATGTTTGGGTGTTTTTGTTCAGACAAAACGAAGCCTGTAAAACGTTATATTTCATACGGTTTTTTTTTCGTTTTTTTTTTGTAAACAATATTTCATTTCAGAAATTCATGAAAAGGGATAAGGGAACAGGCAAAGCCTATATCACACAGTTACTTTTAAACCAATTCAGATATATTTTCGCTGGGTTTGATGGCCAAATAAGTAGCTCTGTGCGCTGTATCATAAGGTCTGTCATTGAGTCAACTGGCGTGAGGTAGATTCCCCGGTTGTACGTGACAAGAGGAGTAGGGTCGCTTGCTCAACCTCGCGGGTTTCCTCTGGGTCCTCCGCTTTCCTCCCACTGCTAAAGACCCCATCGCGAAAGCGAATTTTTGAAATAAAATTGAACCATATTTTAATCTCTAAATGACCTAGTTTGTGTCGAGTGAGCGTTAAACCCCATCTCTCTCTTTCTCTCTCTCTCTCTCTCTAAATAAACAATTTGTTAGTGTTCAAATGACTTAGTTTGTGTCGAGTAGACTTTGAACTCATCTCTCTCTCTCTCTCTCTCTCTCTCTCTCTCGCTATATATTTCTCATGTCAAGATATGATAAACATTACTCAAAGGAACCATTAACAAAGATCTGTTTCTGTTTTATTTATAAATATAAATAGTCGTATCTCCCGGTTCGTATATCATATATCATGATATTATAACAGCGACTGTGTGTATTCTATTTATTGTGGAGTTTATGAATATATGAGTGTCCAGGGAAATTGTATGATTATCTTTTAAGAGGCTTATTGTGATGGAACAGTCTGGGTTAGGTATTTTAAAACATAATTACTCAAATGTTATAAAGTGATCCACAACTTGGACAATGTCATATACAATGTCGCCTTCTCAACCTCGTGGGTTTCCCCCGGGCACTCCGTTTTTCTCCCACTGCTAAAGACCCCTACGCGCAAGCGAATTGTTGAAATAAAATTAAACCATAATAATATGTTAGTCCCGAAATGACCTAGTCTGTGTCGAGTGGACGTTAAACCCAATTTCTCTCTCTCTCTCTCTCTCTCTCTCTCTCTCCCGCTATACAATACGATGAATGTTCTGCTCCGAACTGGATTAATGAAGACGGGCATACGCCATACAGTGTGCTTTGAAGAAAATTTTTGCCCGGACAGCGGCACTACAGCCTACTCTTATACCGAATTCCAACTGTCAAGGGATCTTTCATTTGAACGACTCGACAGCCGTTCTTATCAGGCCGTCTGTCCTACATCATTGACAAACGGAAACCACGCCGGAAAATGTGGATGAAACATCCGACCTCCAGGCTAGCGAGCCAGCGTCTTACCCACTAAGACGCCGTGACACCCTAATATTACAAATAAAATAGTAACATTTATTTGGATGAACTAAAGCCCACATGTTCTTGATAATATAGGACATGATAATATACTATATAGTGGGGGATCAAGTGGCTAAGTGGTCGTTAACTGTGGTCTTCTTTTGTTCAATCTAATCACTTGTCTATTCGAGGCACAAAATTACCTGGATGTACGTAACTACCACGGTTCCAGCCTGGGATCAATGTTGATAAAGTAGAAGCATATTATCTCTCTAGCTTATACGATCGCCAACATATGTTCTTGGTGTCATTTAGATTAAAAACAAAACGGTGTTTAATGACACCACAGCACTAACCAAGGAACATTTAGATTAAATCAGGATCAATCTATCTTAAATCTTGAACATTTGGCAATAGAATTATTAAATGTTCTGTCAGTTTACCAATCAAAAGGTGGGAAATATTGGTTACATATTCAGGCATGGTTATTGGTGCGAGGGCGGGGACTGAAATTGGAGGAAACAGATTTTTGAAAATTTTACTATTTTGGATTCAAACGGCTTTTCAATCAAAAGGGGGAATATTGGTTACATATTCACGCATGCTTATTGGTGCGAGGGCGGGGGAGAAAATGTAGTTAACTGATTTTTAAAACTGTTAATATTGTGGATTCAATCGAGATGTAGGAGCTTTCAATAGCTGGGTTTTCAATGGTGTCACATACTAGTATGACACAAGTTGCACTCTGTGAAATTGACGTAAATATTCAACATGATATCAACGGGTATTTTAGAATATTTAATTATGGGGTAAAAGAGAATAAAAATGTGCGCTATGCTTAAAAACTGTGTGACGGAAAATCTTATCTTTCAAATCGTGCGCAAACACGAGGTCCCCCACCTGTACGTACGTACAAGATCCCTTGACAGTTGGAATTCGAAGAACGTTTTTATTGACTGGGTTGATACAGAAACGTAGGAAGTTAAACCCTATTTCATTTATAAATTATAAAAACATAGAAGTTTTATCATTAATTAATTGTGTGAACAAAACACGACAAAAGAATATAAAACGATAACAAAGATCCCTTACCGTACATAATAATACCACAACATTACTTGTGCTTCCAAACAGCATTTTGTGAGAGAATATGTTTATCACATTACTGAACATATGACATATGATATGATATGATATAACGTTTGGTTTCTACAATACCCCTGTCTATTTTAAACGCTTCACACAACATTAATTCATCTTTTTACCCCCTTTATTTAAAGCGGTTATCGTAGAGCATGCGCAAACTTTGTGATGTTATGATAAATGAGGGGTACATTACCTTGCTGATGAGGTGGGTTTTTTTAGTTCAAAAACAAATTGCTTGAAATAAACACTTTATATTCCACAGGGACCTGGTGGGTTTTGGATGCATAGAAGTAATGGTAAACTAAAGATATAAATATACCGACTTTAAGATAAACACAATTTAAAACTTTGATAACCATTCAAGTAGTGAAGCGTGTCGGAATTTAAAGTGGCGAGAGAGCGAGAGAGAGAGAGAGAGAGAGAGAGATGAGTTCAACGTCTACTCGACACAAACTCGGTCATTTTGACACTAACAAATAGTTTATTTATTCTTATTTGAATAATTCGCTTGTGCGTAGGGGTCTTTATAGTATTAACAGTAGGAGGAAACCGGAGGACCCGGAGGAAAGCCATGATGTGGACAGTCGATACTCCTTCTTGTCACGTACAACCACGCGAGTTGACTCAATGGTAGAACTTACTATTTCACGCACACACGTTAAACTACTAGACCTCACATTTTTAAACCCACGCATTCACAATAATTAAAAAATTGGAATTTTATGGCACCTCAACTCCAACCGGGCTATATTGTGGCAAACACGTTACGAGCACGGGCTCAAAACCACGACCCTTGTCTCATTGTATTTCACGGGACTAACAAATGGTACATCTTTATTTCAATGTTTGGGGTTTTTTTTAAATTATGAATCAGTCAAAGTTCCTTTAAATCGTCAAATGAAAATATTTTACTAAAGTTTTAAATAGAATTTTTAGATAATGACCCTAGCAGGAGAAACATTAAGTCACTTAAGTATTTTTAATAACAAATATATTTTAAAGATTGGTTTTTAAAAATATCTCCACCGAGCTTCTCCTTTGGCAGTGGTGCATGACGGATGACCTGACACGGATCGACATCTAGTCCTTCGGGTGGAAGCAAAAGCGGTGATCCTTGATATTTTGAAACAAAAATAGAAATCGATCTAGCGCTGTTGTCTGGGGAAACAGTTCCCTCATAGCAGACTCTATATCGTATGTCCATTCATTACCCCGTGGTTGTGCGTGACAAGGAGTGGGGTCGTCTGTCCAATCTCGTGGGTTTTCTCCAGGTCTTTCGGTTTCGGACCTAGTTTGTGTCGAGTGGACGTTAAAGCTCATGCTCTCTCTCCTTCTCTCTCTCTCCTTCTCTCTCTCTATCTCTTTCTCTCTCTCTCTCATGACAAGGAGTAGGGTCGTTTGTCTAATCTCGTGGGTTTTCTCCAGGTCATTCGGTTTCGGACTTTGTTTGTGTCGTGTGGACGTTAAAGCGCATGCTATCTCTCTCTCTCCCCTCTCTCTCTCTTTCTCCGTCTCCCTCTCTCTTTCTCTGTCTCCCTCTCTTTCTCTATCTCTCTGTCTGTCTGTCTGTCTGTCTCTCTCGCTCTCTCTCTCTCTCTCTCTCTCTCTCTCGTAGGACGTTAAAAAAATCCATTTTATTTGATTTACAAAATATGTCAGACTGTATTTAGTTTTATACAAATGGTTGACTGTATTTATTTAACTGTTTCATTAATACATGGCCATGAAGAGTACGAGGTGGTGAACTTGTTTTGACCGATGGTTAGTTTGTCCATCGTATTAAATTAACATAGACTCAACACGATCTCATCATGAGTAAATACAAGTCTGGAATAGTTATTGACTTACATGTAAAATTACCAGGGCCGTTCTAATAAAACAGCTGATAATTACTGTACACAGAGAGAGAGGGCGAGGGAGGGAGAGAGAGGGAGAGGGGGTAGGGAAAGGGGGGGCAATCTGATTAAAATACAGATCTAAATTTCGTTTCGGTTTTTTTTTAAACTTTCCATGACCAATACCATATGGAGATCTGACCAGCTGTACTGAAAGGTCGCGTCAAGTGTCGTACGAGCGACTTTTACCCTATGACGTCAGATATCACCGTAACAGACCGTTTCATTGACTAACCCCTCACTTCAACCAAAAGGCCGATAATGTAACAACTCTTATTGATCCTTGTGTAGTAAAGAGAAGTAAAACTCAATTTTGAACAAAAGACACGAAACGAAATAGGATCTGTGTTTTATTCAGATTGAGGGGGGGGGGGGCAGTAATGTACGCGTCAAGAATTAGGGTCGAGAGAGGGAGAGAGAGAGAGAGAGGGTGAGGGGGAGAGCGAGAATGGAGTTTATCGTTCACTCGACACAACCTGGGTCACGCACAAATAACAAGTTCCTAAGTGACTACAGAGTAGACACGGGCCACGTGCAAAATCCTGGGGTATGTTCTATAAGGAGAAAAATGGGGTTTAAAGTTCAATTGACACAAACTATGTCTTTTCGGGACTAACAAATGGTTTGATTTTTATTTCAATAATTCGCTTGTTCGTAGGGGTCTTTAGCAGTGGGAGGAAACCGGAGAGTCCGGAGAAAACTCACGAGATTGGACAGGTGCCCCTAGTCCTTGTCCCGTACAACCGGGGATTCGAAACCACGTACAACCGGGGATTCTGCTCACTAATAATTCCTTCGGAGCGGATATCTGACAATTCAAAAAAGTAATAGAATGTTACCAGATAGATCCCTGCATTGGCCGAAAAAAGTTCATCCAGATTTTCCGGCGTGGTTTCCCCTTGTCAATGATACAGGACAAAGGGCCCAACAAGGACAGCTGTCTAGTCGTTCGGATGGGATGAAAACCGAGGTCCTGTGTATATATTGGCGTGCACGTAAAATATACTTTGACAGTTGGAATTCGATATAAGAGTAGGCTATATATCCGCCGAATGCCTGTCTTCATTAGTACAGTTATGAGCAGAACAGTAGGACGTTAAACCCCATCCCATTCCATTCTGCAAAAGAAATACTGTCCTTTAAAACCATATTGAAACCACTGACTTATTAGACAGATATAAAAACAATACGTTATGATTAGATCCCGCAGCATCCCGTGGCCGGATATGGAGTTTGGTTGCTATATTTACATTTTTTATTTCCCGGATAAAATATAATCATTAAGCTTTGCGTGTTGTTAATGATTTATCTATCGTCTCGAAGATTATAAAAATACAGACTTATAGGAATCAAACTGTTGGATATCACTCACTTTATCTCGCCCATGTCGTTTCCATTATTTCAAATCTTTTATAGTCTGATATTCTGAAAATGACGGGGTGATGTTCTGAAAATGACGGGGGTTGGGATGGTCTATTGGTCTAGAGTGCCGCGCTTCGACCTCTAGCTGGCCGGTCACCTCTGACTTGCGGCTGTGATTTCGATCCCTGGTGTGATTGTATGTGGCATGGAGATAGGGCGCCTTCTCAACCTCGTGGGTTTCCTCCGGGCACTCCGGTTTCCTCACACTGCTAAAGACCCCTACGCACAAGCGAATTATTGAAATAAAATTAAACCATACGTTAGTCCCGAAATGACCTAGTTTGTGTCGAGTGGACGTTAAACCCCATTCCTCTCTCTCTCTCTCTCTCTCTCTCTCTCTCTCTCAAAATGACACAACAACTCTAAAATACAACACAGACATGGCAGACAATGGTCGTAACCTTGAAAGGGTGTAAAATGTCCGGGTCAATAAAGAGATGTAATTAAAACCTTAGTTCGTCGTGAAAGTCCAGACACCGCAGTTCGGAGTGGGGGCATTATGAAACCTTAGATTTAAATCCCTGCGTGTCATTTGTATTGTTAGATGGCAGGGGAGGGGGTGATTATATAAAAAACCAAATCGAACCACGGTGGCACTACTTCACTAACCAAGGTTGGTCGAGATACTTTCCCGGGAACCATGTCCTTGTTTTCTAATTAAAATAAAACATTTGTTTAGAATAATAAAGATGAAATGAAATTAAATGAAATGAGATTTAATGCCCTACTCCGAACTGGGCTAATGAAGACGGACATATGCAATACAGTGTGCTGTAAGGACAGCGGCAATACGGCATATCGAATTCCAACTGTCAACAGATCTTTTACACGCACGCCAATGTGTACACGGGACCTTGGTTTTTCGTCTCATCCGAACAACTAGACAGCTGTCCTTGACATGTCCTCCATCCTGACAAGGGGGAATAAGGCCGGAAATTCTAGATGAACTTTCTTAGCCAATGCAGGAATCGAATGAAATGAAATGAAATGGAGTTTAACGTCCTACTCTTTTGCACCTAACCTAGACTAATGGAAGACGGGCATACGCCATACAGTGTGCTATGAGGGAAATTTTGCCCGGGCAGCGGCGCTACGCCCTACTCTTATATCCAATTCCAACTACCAAGGAATCTTTTACGTGCACTCCAATGTGTACACGGGACCTCCGTTTTTCGTCCCATCCGAACGAGTAAGCAGCTGTCCTTGTCAGGCCCTCCTTCTGCATCACTGACAAGGGGAAATCACGCCGGAAAATCGAGATGAACTTTCTTGGCCAATGCAGGGATCGAACACCCGACCTCCAGGCTAGCGAACCAGCGCCTTATCCACTTAGCCACCGTGACCCTCAGGAATCGAATACCCGACCTCCAGGCTAGCCACGTGATACCCTCATAAAGATGAACGTAATGTTAAAACATTCCGCTACATATATATGTGGACTTTTTATAAGCACTTTCACAAACATTGTAAAAGGGTGAAAGATGCATAGTCACGTTGTTGTCAAGGAGGCGTGGCTACAGATAAGTTCGTAGGATCTGTGTTGCTGATGGTTTTTGTTTGGTTTTATGGGTTTTTCAGCTTCAACGCAACTAGTGAATGCTTAATATATATCTATGTAGACCGACCGAAACACGTCAATCATTTAAACTCTGTGAAATACATTATATTAAAAATGATACATGTTGAATAAATAGAGATATTGTATTCTAATATTTACCACGCGATACGTAGGGTTGAATGGCCCATCGGTTTAACGCCTGTGCGTTGGATCTGGAGGAGTTTCAATTCCCCGTTTGTACGTGACATGGAGTAATGTTGCCTGTCCAACCTCGAGGGTTTTTCTCCGGGTCCTCCGGTATCCTCTAACAGTAGTGTTCCCTACCCAGTCAACATTTGCTCTATTAAAAGTGGAACATACCACAGCGATTGTGCACGCCCAAATGACAAGCTCCCAAGTGACTACAGAGTAGAGAGAGAGAAATGGGGTTTAACGTCCACTCAACACAAACTAAGTCATTTCGGGACTAACTACAGAGTAGACACAGATCACGTGCGAAATCCGGGGTATGTTCTATAAGGCTATAAATAGCCATCGCACGTGAAAATTGTCTACACATCTATTGTTTCGTTGATACAGCTGCAGCTTTAGAGAATTATGTTTTTCAATATTTTTTTATTATGTGTTGTGGAAGAACTTCACTTGCTTCATTTGCAACGAACATAATACTTGTAGATGATTTGACATGATTAATGATAAGTTCGTGATATTTCATATCTGGCTTTAATATACACTCTTTTCTGCCTGGATCATCTTGAAGATTATTATTTACTATAATCTGATGTATACGACTTCATTTAGGGATTCCTTCAAATTGGCAAACAATATATTAACTCTTTTCGCTTAGTATCAAAAACATCTCGGAAGCTATTACAAAGGTTTCAAAACAAATATTGTCTAATTAGCAAGTTACTAAACATACATTGTGGGAGAGCTGACAGTTCTCACTATAATATTGAAAAACAAAATAATGTAAAAGGAATTAGCTGAAAATTTCAATTAAATTGATCCACTTTGAACCGCGATTTTAGCGATTTAAATTTTGAGCCTTGATCATCATTACTAAAGTCAGTATGATAAAAACAAACATAGTCTCGAATATCCACTTTTTGATTTAATTATTAATGGACGTTAAGCAGCAAAAATAATTGTAATCCAGTAAATATCGCATGCTAGCGAGACATCGAGAGTTGACTGTGGTCTGGATAAATTAATTAATGTCGAATTAATAATTTAGATAACATTTGAGTCCTCAAGAAAGACGTGAAATTGGCATATTTAGCTCTTGCATAATGTATGTTAAATTAGATTTCTTGATGTACCTCTCTGAATTGTTTCATAGAAGATAGTCTTTGATAATGCATGTCAGTCAGACGGAGAGCGACCGGGGGACTGGTTTAGCGCAACCAATTTCAACCCAAATGCATGTAACATATTTTGCACCCAACAATACTCGGATGTAATGGCCGCTTGTCGTTTATCCTCTCGTAAAAGATCCCTTGTCAGTTGGAATTTGATATAAGAGTACGCCTCATAGCACACAGTATGGCGTATATGCCCGTCTTCATTAGCGCAGTATAGGAACAGAACAGCAAGATGTTCAACCATATTTCATTTCATTTATATCACGTGGGAGGTGGGATGGCCTAGTGGTCTAGAGTGCCGCGCTTCAACCTCTAGCCGGCCGGTCACCTCTGGCTTGCGCCTGTAATTTCGATCCCTAGTGTGAGCGTATGTGGTATGGAGATAGGGGCGCCTTCTCAACCTCGTGGGTTTCCTCCGGGCACCCCGGTTTCCTCCCACTGCTAAAGACCCCTACGCGCCAGCGAATTATTGAAATAAAATTAAACCATATGTTAGTTCCGGAATGAACTAGTTTGTTTCGAGTGGACGTTAAACCCCATTTCGCTCTCTCTCTCTCTCTCTCTCTCTCTCTCTCTCTCGGTCTCTCTTTATATCACGAAGCCTCTTTAAAACTCATTATTTTATATTGTCTGGGGTTTTTTTACACACTGTGTCACGTACCCGAATAATTTTGTCTTTGTGAATAAAATTTTATGTGAGTTTTATGTTGTTAAACTTTTTGAAAATACATAACATATAAGACAGGCGCGGATCCAGAGGGGACGCACCCGGCGCACGCCCCCTACGAACAATTTTTGGCTCCATATATTTTCGTGGGAAAGGAAAACAAAAATAATTTAGGTTGGAAATCGTAATTTACAGCACTAGTATGAAATTAGTCCCTGTGGGCATTTTTTCCACTCAAAAATCAAGGGCCGGGCTTCGCACTCCCAAGTGGATGCAGCACGCCCCCCTTTCTGCCTTTCTGAAATTCTTGGATCCGCCCCTATAAGATGTAAGTCACCGTGGCCCTGGATTGTGTATCACTAGTCCACTAACCAGAAAGTTCAATCAACTTTACCCTTGTTTTAAATCATCTGTTATGGAGTCAGAATATAAACATTTTGACTTGTTATATATCATCTGTCAATGAGTCAGAATATAAGCAGTTTTACTTGTTACTGCATCCTTTTCATTTATACTTTTCAAAATGATGATTGTAAATACTAATCATCTCTTGAATAACTATTCTTCAACCAGTAATTTATTATCCGTCAGAGTATAATTATGAACTTTAGTGAGAAGGAGAGAAATGGGGTTTAATTAACGTCCACTTAACACAGAGTAAGTCATTTCGGGACTAACACATGATTCAATTTTACTTTAGCAGTTCGAGGAAACTGGGGGATCGGAGAAACACGCCATTAGACTCAATGACAGGCCTTATGATACATCACGTACATGATAAGCATCAGACCATCCAGTCCCGCCCCCTTAGTGAGAAATGTAGCGGATCGAAATGGTTGACTCATGTCCCCCCACTCCCTCCACGCACCCTAATAACAATATGAAAAAAGGGACGTGTATTTTATTTTGTCCAGATACACCATAAATAACCATTCCCCTTTATTCAATACCCCCCCCCCCCTGCCTGTAATCCTTAAACATCTGAATGGTACAAGATCCACGTGGTAAAACAGAGTTAGTACGATTACACCCGAATGGTTCTAGCACCACGTGGTAAAACAAAGTGAGTACGATTATATCCCGTATGGCGTGCCACGTGGCAAAACAATGTGAGAACCACGTACGGTTATATCCCGTGTGGATCTAGCACCACGTGGTAAAACATAGTGAGTACGATTACATCCCACGTGGTTCTAGCACCACATGGTATAACGTAGTGAGTTCGATCATATCTCGTGTGGTTCTGGCACCACGTGGTAAAGCATATTGAGCATGATTATATCCGTGTGATTCTAGCACCACGTGGTAAAGCATATTGAGTACAATTACATCCCATGTGGTTCTAGCATCACGTGGTAAAGGATATTGAGTACGATTATATCCCATATGTTGCTAGTACCACGTGGTTAGTACCATTAGCGCAATTCTTTTATCAGCAATGATACGTGTCGGGGGGCAATAACTCTTGTAAGGAAATGATGTTTAACACCCCATCGTTCTGAATAATAAAGAAGGGCTAACGCCACAAAGAATGTTATGGGAGATTGCCGCCTATTCTCCAGTGGTTCTTTTACGTGCATGGCGACATGTACACTGAACCTCGGATTTTTCATCCGAATGACTAGACTTAAGTAATTTGATACATATATTCGGAATCACGGTGTCTACGTGGGCAAGGCGCTGGCTCGTTAGCCTGGAGGTCGGGTGTTCGATCCCTGCATTGGCCGAGAAAGTTCATCTCGACATTCCGGCGTGGTTTCTCCTTGTCAGTGATGCAGAAGGAGGGCCTGACAAGGACAGCTGCCTAGTCGTTCGGATGGGACGAAAAACCGAGGTCCCGTGTACACATTGGCGTGTACGTAAAATATCCCTTGGCAGTTGGAATTCGATATAAGAGTAGGCCTTAACGCCGCTGCCTGGGCAAGATTTCCCTCAAAGCTCACTGTATGGCGTATGCCCGTCTTCCATTAGCCCAGGTAAGGTGCAGAAGAGTAGGACGTTAAACCCCATTTCATTTCATTTCATTTTTCATTATCTATATATATAAACTACATGTATTACAACAAGAACAACCAGATCGTTACCTAAATCTTACATACTGTATCTTTAAATAGTCAATCTATGTATATATTTAGCGTGCATGAAGCCGTGAGAAATTTGATGTTTTAAGGAAAATGCCATTAACGCTTTGAGCTTTTAATTTTTTCAAGTTGAATAAAACTAATGAGTTTATATTGATGTTATATTCTATGGAGCTACCAGAATTAAAACTGTCATAAGTTTATATTCATGTAATAGGCTAATGATCTAACACTATTAATATCCCCGTCTTGCAATTTAACATGCACTGTATGTTTACAGCCACTGTAGTCTATATCATCCAGACAAATATTCTACCTCCGTACGTTGAATACTAGGGATTCCCGATTGACCGAGACTATAGCCTCTGGTGAAATACGTTGGAGGAGATAATAAGATCCAATGTACGGTTATTTATATAATGACGTCAATAATCTACTTTAGGATGTTTTTAGATGTAATTACGTCATCGAGCGAAAGTCTCAAATAAGGTTACTTAACGTCATATGAATAGATAACTCTGTTAAAGGAGACCTCATTGGTAGTAGTAATGAATGAATGAAATATGGTTTTATGGCACGTCATCACCAACCGGGCTATACTGCGCCACATGTTGGTAGTAGACTATATCAATGTTAGTGTGTGAGAGAGACATACAGACGGAGACAGAGAGAGAGAGAGAGAGAAGAGAGCAGTGGGAGGAAACCGGAGTACCCAAAGAAAAGCCACGAGGTTAGACAGGCGACCCTACTCCTTGCCACGTACAACCGGGGATTCAAATCAATGTTAGTGTCCTGTAGTAATTCAATCTGATTGAAATATAATCTATGTATATTTTGTTTGGGTTTTTTTTATATTTTCGATGGCCTACAGTACATGAAGATCTAACAAGTTGTATTGGAAGGTCGCGTTAGAGATCTTACGGACGGCTTTTGAATCTATGGCGCCAGACATAGAATAATCAATCAAGGTTGACGTTTCTAGTGGTTTACCCACAATTCCGTGCATCACATGCCAAGAACTAACAGTAACAGACCCTTTCATTGGCTTACCCCAACTTCAACCAAAACGCCGGTAATATAACAACCTTTCCAGATCCTATTTTAGTAAAGACAAGTTATATGAAATTTTGAACTAATAAATAAAACGAAACGAAATAGAATCTGCAAGCAGATTTGTAGTAATTCATTAATTTGTGTGCAATGGAAATGAAATGAAATGGGTTTTAACGTCCTATCTTTCCTGCGCAGACCAAGCTAATGGCGACGTGCATACTCCATACAGTATGCTAAGAGGGAAATTTTGCCCGGACAGCGACGCTACGGCCTGCTCATATATCACGAGACCACTAGACAGCTGTCCTTGTCAGACCCTCCGTCCTGCATCACTGACAGGGGAAAGAACACCGGAAAATCTGGATACTTTCTCGACCAATGCAGATATCGAACACCCGACTTCGAGGTCCTGTGTACACATTGGAATTGGATGTAAGAGTAGGCCATAGTGCGGTTGTCCGGGACAAATTTCCCTCATAGCACACTGTATGGCTTTTGCCCGTCTTGATTATCCCAGTTCCGAGCAGAACAGTTCGACGTTAAACCCCAATTGATTTTATTTCATTTAAAGTCATAGTGTGCGAACGATCGTTTAAATCCCGCTTGACGTTTGATAATAGTGTGCTTTTATATAATAGTGTGCTTTACTAAAATACATATATATATATATATATGCAGACTACGTCGTGTTGGTGACCAACGCTCGTTTAAATCCCCCTTGAAGTGATTTGTATAATAATCTGTGTACATAAAAAGAACGACACTGATCAGCAGTGAATATTCGCTTGGTCGCTACAGTCACTCATAACGATGGCATCGACGTCAACATAAAACGAACAAGTGAAATAGTTTATATAGGGTTTATTTGATTTGCTGTCAGCCGAGAAACAATAATAATACGTGCCAAAGCAAAAAGCAAATTACATTGATAAAGGAACGAAAAAGGGCAACCATGGTTTTAAATTGAAAAACGCCAAGAATTACAATAAAGAAGTATAATGCTAACCGGTTTATCGCCAGTATAAAAGAAAATCCCAATCAATACGTGAGAATAACTGATTTATCGCTAAAATAAAAGGGAATTGCAAGCATAAATCACAATAAATATACGAGAAATAAATCTATTTTATAGCCAGTTTATCGTCTGATAAACTAATATTCTTTTGATCAAATAGATTTTATATTTTGTTCGATTTTCACTTGGAGGGAGAACAAGTCATACACGAGTTATTCCCCTTCAGATTTAGCGCCCGCATTTTGTAGACGTAGTCTTTTCTTCAATTTCTCGAGGCTTTCCCTCTTTAAACTATATATCAACAAAATATGCTAAGAGAGGTTTCCGTCTATTCCTCCATTGGTTCTTTAACGTGTACGCCGACGTCTACACTGAACAAGAACCTCGTTTTTTATTCGAATGACTAGGAGCTAATTCTTGCCAGCCTCTACGTACTGCACCATTGGCAAGAGGGTACCACTCAGAGAACAACCCGTGGAACTTTCTCAACTACACGATCGAACCCAGGACATCTCTAGAAAACTATTACGGCCATATAAGTTAAAATAATACTCGCTTATACTGAAATTTGATCAAATCAGACCAGTGCTATAACTTGCAAGAACCATGATCTAAAATACATACGTTACCGCCCTCTCCATGACTCCCCCTACACACACACACCATCACACACACACACACTCACTCCCGACCCACAAGAAACAATATCCATACGATCGGATAAGATTCATCTACATCTAGTAACAAAAACGGGGAGGCACGGTGGCTAAGTGGGTAAGACGCTGGCTCGCTAGCCTGGAGGTCGGGTGTTAAAGCCCCAATAACACTCTTGTTGTAACTGAAAAATATGTCCCAATCTTCATTCTGGTCAACAAATCGTATTATTTTACAATATTCCAATTAAATGATGATATAAATTTCATCTTAACACACCTAATTTAAAAAATTGGAAAAATTCAACCAATTGATTTGAAAAGTCTAACGTAAACTTTTTCAAATGTGACTTGGATTTTAAAATATTTTCGAACCCTCTGGACAAATAAAATAGGTTGTAATGGATAATTTACACAACAGGTAGGACATTTAAACATCTAGTACTTAGAATAAGGGTATTATTTATTTTCTGGAGCTACCAAGCCAGCAAGAGTGTTATTGTCCCTTTAAATCCCTGCATTGACTGAGAAAGTTCATCCAGATTTTCGGGCGTGGTTCTCCTTGTCAGTGATGAAGGACGGAGGGTCTGACAAGGACAGCTGTCTATTCGTTCCGATGGGACGAGAAATCGAGGTCCTGTGTAAAAAATGGCGTGCACGCAAAAGATCCGTTGACAATAGGAATTCGATCACACACCAAGAACTCATCGTAACAGACAGTTTCATTGGCTAATCCACCACTTGAACCAAAGCGCCGGTTAAATAATTAATGGCTTCGTGGACGTTGCCTGTCCATCTATACACAGTCCATGATCGTAGGTAGTCAATCATATTACCCGTAGTTACAGCTTTCATCGAAATGTGACTGATACAGTAAACTGTTCATAATTATTATTTTTGTTCGTAATGAAAGGTTCCCGGGTCGTCCATACAGCCCCCCCCCCCCACACACACACACACTTGCGATTGTTTATTGTATTGTGTCCTTGGGTTGCCTAAATTTTGACCCGTTATAGTTTTTAAAATATTAAGGCCTTTAAAAGTATGCCAACTGAAATCAGCTGTTAGATAGTGGATCAACCCGAGATTATACCGATAAAGATGGGCTACTTGGAAAACATGGCGCCTGTAAGTGTAAAAGGTCACACTCCCGATGTGATTAGGTAATGTATAAAATACAGGTATGTATGTCTGTACGTGCCTGTAAGTGCCCTGATTAACCACGTGATAATCAGAGATTGAACTAATTTGATTAGAAGATAACCCATACTCATCAACCTTCATTAAATATTTCAAATCTATGTATCATCTTTTTTCCCATATGATAACAGATGTTCTAGAAGGACGGCGGTTTCACGCTATATCCGGTTTGAGAGAGAGAGAGAGAGAGAGAGAGAGAGAGAGAGAGAGGGAGGGGGATGTGGTTTAACGTCCACTCGACAAAAACTAGGTCATTTAGGGACTAACATGGTTTTGATTTTATTTCAATTATTCTCTTGGGCGTAAGGGTCTTTAGCAGTGGGAGGAAACTGGAGTGCCGGGAGAAAAACCACGCACTGAAAAAAAACTTGTGTTGGATCTCAACACAAGTACTTGTGTTAAAACTAATCTACACAAGTTTGTGTTGTTTTGCATTGCATTAACACAAACTTGTGTAGATTTGTAAAAATCTTGTGTGTTTTCATATCAGTAACACAAGTATTGTGTAGGCCTATCGTCAACCAACGGTTTTTTCTTTTTTTTTTCTTTTTTTTTTCTTTTTTTTTTTGTTTACAAAGTCAGAATTCGGGAGTTCACAAGTTTAAGAAAAGTAATAAAATAAAAGGCTTAATTTAAATCCCGAAAATTACATGCTGTTCTTCACTAGAAGAGTGTGAGCACTACAGTAGTTAATCAGACAATTGCCAGGCAGACATGAATGTTAATTGGTGTTAAGTTGTCTGTAAAGATGAAATGTCTGGTTGTATTTTTTTTTATTGATCCAATAAACTGATATATCAAAGGAATATATAGTGTACATGTGATTTTCAGCACCCTTGTGTTTGTCAAAATTGATTCAATGTGCATTGGAAAACAATGAGTAAAACTCTTAGTAGGCCTAATGTAATTGGTTGATGTAATCGAAATTGGACAGTATATTGAAACTAAACAGTAACCAATCAAATTTAATTAATCTTCCAGATTTGTCTCATAATTGATTTATTGATACAATGGTTCTCTAAGTTATATATACTCTATTTGACATTTTACCAGCGACATTCAGTTAGACATTTAACTGTAGGACGCCATGTTTCGTAGTAGTGTCAACCGAGAGTGATATTTTTAAAAATATAATTGTCACACAGAATACAAGACCGCAGGTTTGTCAAATTTAAAAAAAAAAAAAAAATAAAACCGAATATTTAATTTAGCATCGATTTATTGTTTCTATGTATATTACTAATAATTTAAAACAAACAAGTCAGACCAAGACTTGTTCTAGAACCTCGTAATCTTCAACGTACGTTATTCGTAGGATATTTTTTCTGGATGTTAGAGACTAACTCAGAAGACAGAACAATTAAACCGGAAGTGTGTGTTTGAAAATGGCGGACAACGATTCAGCAGTCTAACGAATTTGTCTTAGTTTTTTCTGAAAACGTGCTCTATTAATATTATTCGGCACTACACCATTGTTCAAATACTTGTTGTAATTGCAAAAAACAACCCCAACTGGGACCAGCAGGTAAGAATCTCTCTTCATTTTATACTCGCATCAATAATATATACACCTCCATGCTCGCTCGCCCCGGCAGCCATCTTTGTTTCGGACAAAATGAGAAATACGTGTATATCAGGCATGGACTATAAGCTAGATACTAACTTTTGTACTAGTTTAATTGAAATGTAATCTTATCTGTGTAAAAGAAAAAAAAACAACAAACAAATCAGCCATTTATTTCTATATTAATCAATGTGTAATATATTAGGCCCTAGACGTACTGATTCAGAAACTAACACCTGTCGTCTGAAGTTTTTCTATAATTTCGTTTGTTTGTTTTCAGTCATTGATGTTAGCATATAGGCCTACTCCACAAAGAAAAACTGGTAACAATTTCATTTTCTTTTAATATATTTTTTTAATAATATCACTATCAGTAGTAATACCCAGTCAAGAGAGAGAGAAAATCGGGTTTTAAGTTCACTTAACAGAACTGTGCGATATACATGTCCTTGTATTAAATTGGTCGAATCAAGTTGGCCCATGCATGATATATATCCTAGAATCAAGTAGGACAGGTCTTCCATTTCCGGCAGTTTCCTGAGCACTGATCATTGTGTATGTTGTGTTTATATTAATTCGGCATAAACTTTGGAGTTGTTGTTAGTGTTTGTTGCATTACCGTAATCCTTTAAACTTACTGGCGCCAGGTAATTTTGAGACTAAAATATGGTTCAATTTTAGTTGAAAGATGTGCTTGCACGTAGGGGTATTCAGCAAAGGGAGGAAACCAGCATTTCTGGAGAAAACACACAAGGCTGGTCAGGCAACCTTATTCCTAGTCACATTCAAGTGAATCACATAACAGAATGGTCTATTTCAAATATGATATTTGCATAAGTATAAACGTAAATCGGCAGCACTGGACACACTAGCAGAAAGATTCTGCTGAATCAATCAGCGCTAAAATTCACATAGTGTGTACACTGACATTCGCCCAAATCAAACAGGTTTGATATATTTGGCTGAACTATATTTGATTGGTGTGTCCGCTTTGTTGAAGCATTCGTCTGGTTTTTGAATTCCTTAGCCAATAAGCACACATTCATATCAAGAAGTCACATGAATTTTTTGAAGACAAATGTTAAATCATGTGATGTAAAGGTAATGTAAATGAGTGGTGAATCTGACGAGGGAGAGAGAGAGAGAAATGGGGTTTAATAACTACTCAACACAAACTAGGTCATTTCGGGACTAACTTATGGTTTAATTTTATTTCAATAATTCGCTCTCGCGTAGGGGCCATTAGCAGTGGGAGTGCCCGGAGGAAACCCACAAGGTTGAGAAGGCGCCCCTATCTCCATGCCAGATGCGCTCACACCAGGGCTCGAAACCACAGCCGCAAGCCAGAGGTGACTGGCCAGCTACAGGTCGAAGCGCGGCACTCTAGACCACTAGGCCTGGAGTATACACTCAATCGGCTGCAATTATGCGCCAATTGAATTGGGCAAATAATTTGAACACATCATTCTGGTGTGTCCACAGCTTTATTAGAAAAGTCTGTATTTTCTAAAAACCAACAATGGGGCATACCCAGAACAAAAATATAAGGCCATACCATGCTATAGGGTTACATGCACGCCAATGGGACTGCAGGTTTTTTGTTCCATCGAACAATCCAAATGCACTTTCTCAGGAAAAACTGAGAGCAAACCCGCCACCTCCAGAATAGCAACCCGCACCTTACTCACTCAGCCACATGGCTATCGTCTAATTACTGTGACAGTTCAGTCAAATGACAAACAAGGGTTATTAAAATAGATTTTCACGGCTTGTGTAAAATCTTCAGGATTCAAATGGTTTTGGATACCGTAGATATTTTAGTTTCAATTTCATATCACACAGTTTGTATATGGTAAGATATCTTAAACAATTAATTACATGTCACATATTCATATTTTTCAGTTTCCATATTAGATGCCATAGCAAATAAAACATCATATAATGAAATAAGAAAAAAAAACAAATATGGGAGAAGAAAGAGCTGAAAAAATGAGGTTTTTGGAGGGTGAGTGTTCAATTCTAATAGAAAAGATTGCTGTTATGGTAATTTGAAATCTCACCATTAAATGTGTTTGACACAATATAGCCCGGTTGGAGTGGAGGTGACATTAGCCTCCATTTCAGGTTATTATTTTGAAATAAAAAATTCAATTTAGTATAGTAAAAGTATACACATACATGTATGTGCACATATGACTGTCTCATTTGTGGAGAGTCAAGGTGGGTAAGACACTGGCCCGCATATTTTAAGGCTGCAGGTTTGCTCCCAATGTTGACATAGAAAATTCAGGATGGAGGGCCTGACAAGGACATTCGTCTAGTTGTTCAGATTGAACAACAAAACATGGTCCTGTGTACACATTGGCATGCATGTAAAAGATCCTCTGGCAATTGGAATTTGATACAAGAGTATGCCTTAGGGTCACGGTACCGTGCAAAATTTCAGTCCAAAATCTCAAGGCCTTTTTGTGACTTCTAAGGGGGTGGGGGTGAATTGCTGGTTGGATGGCCGGATGGTTAGGACATGCGTGCTGTATCATAAAGCTGCGGGTCCTCCGGTTGTTCTCACTCCTAATGACCCCTCAGCGCAAGCGAATTATTGAAATAAAATTAAACCGTATGTTGGTCCCAAAATGACCTAGTTTTTGTCAAGTGGATGTTAAACCCCATTTCTCTCTTTCTCTGACTCTAACCCATTTCATTTGAGCATTATATTTTGTCTGGGCCTGTAACTGGACAAGACATAAGGAGTGTTACGCAAAGTTGAAACAAAATAGAAACTTAAGTCTCGATGTGGCAAAATGAATGAATTTATTTAAACATTTTGAACCATATAGAAAGTATTCTTATTTCCCACTTTTTATTTTTTAGGCTGAAGCACCCTCGGAGGAGAATTTAATGAATGATAAAAACAAGAAAAACCAAGCATCAATTTATTTTTTAATTCTGGAAAATAATGCATTTGACCCAATTTTTAAATATTTATTTTTTGTTTTTAATGTTAAGTATTCTTTGAAAACACAATTAGATTTTAATTCCCTTATTAATTTCTATAATATAGAAAGTAGAGTGACATATAAATCACTTAAAATTTGGTCGGAAATCATAAAAGTATTTAATAGACATTATCTAGAAACCAAATGTAGATCAGATATACCCAGAATTGCAAAAAACCTGGATCTACATTAAGGTGACTTTTCCTTGCTTATGAAATGAAATAAGGTTTAATATCCCACTTTTCTGTGTTATTAGGGTGATTCTGCCTTACAGTCTACTCTTATATCAAATATTTCAACTGTCAAGGGTTCATTAAAGGGAACTCAGGGGGTCGAATGGTTAACAGGCACACATTGGATCAGGAGGTCTGGCATTGAGTCAAATATGTCAATTGTCAAGGGTACTTTAAAGTGAACACAGTCGAAGTGGCTTTGATCCGGGCTTGTACCCATTTGACCCAGTTTGTGTCAAGTGGACGCTTAACCTCATGTCTGGGGGTCACGGTGGCCAAGTGGATAAAGGCGCTGGTTCGCTAGCCTGGAGGTCGGGTGTTCGATCTCTGCATAGGCCAAGAAAGTTCATTTCGATTTTCCGGCGTGATTTTACCTTGTCAGTGATGCAGAAGGAGGGCCTGACAAGGATAGCTGCCTAGTCATTCGGATGGGATGAAAAACTGAGGTCCCGTGTGCGCATTGGAGTGCATGTAAAAGATCCCTTGGCAGTTGGAATTCGATATTAGAGTAGGCCGGGCAAAATTTCCCTCATTGACACTGTATGGCGTATGCCGTCTTCCATTAGCCCAGGGTAGGCATTTCTATCTCATTAAAATGCACGGCAATGTGTACATTAGATTGAGGTTTTTTGTTCTATCCAAACAACTATATATTGTCCCTTCCCACGTCCTACACTACTGACATGGAGGAACTATGCTTGGAACTCCAGTTGAAATTTCTCGGCCAACGCCTTATTCTCACCGTAGCTTCCCATTGCTTATGATTTGTAATTGTATATAAATATTTTGTACATATTATTCAATATTTGCCATTGTCTCTGATATTTTTATATTTCAATCCTGCAATCTTGATGCTTTGCTCCTTATATGTACAAAATATTCATTTTGTTTGGGGTTTGTTTTCCTAATGAGGAAAGAGTTCTACACCATTTTATTACTCCTGTAAAATAGGTCATTTTTCTTTTGTTAATTTTCTGTGTACGCTAGTTATTTCTAGATTACTCACTAATCACTTGTAATTCGACTTACAACACTTTTCACTTTTTGAAAGTAATTCAAATTAGTGGATAATTTATCTTATTAGTGTTTGGTAATATCTTATTAAATTTAAATATATTTGAATGATATATTTTGGGGTATGGGGTTGGGACACTGTCTTTATATGCGTAGTACTTGTTGATGGGTAAAGAAAAATTTAAATAGCTATTTTATAGTTTGTGATTGGGGGGAGGGGGGGTTCATTATTTAACACAATTTTATTTATATTATTTTTCTGTTAACATTCCAAATATCATTTTATGAATAAATAATAGTTTAACAAAAAAAAATTATTGTTACCTCATTTATCAAACTTTGCAGATTAAACAGAGCAAAAGAAGGGATGCTGCATGGGAAAGGTTGCTATATTGGATATAAATTGGGGGAAAAACAACACAAGTTTTTGTTAATGGTTATACACAAGTTTGTATATGAAACCACACAAGTTTCAGAAATTTCAACACAAGTTTCAACACAAGTTTCAGAAATTTCAACACAAGTTTTGGAACTTTCAACACAAGTATTGTGTAGATTTTCACACAAGTTTCAACACAAACTTGTGTTGTTTGACAAATTTTAACACAAGTCTTGTGTTATTTCAGGATTTAACACAAGTTTGTGTTGTTTCAACACAAGTTTGTGTTGTTAAATAGTAACACCCAACTTGTGTTGAAAACAACACAAGTTTGTGTTGTTTCAACACAAGTTTTTTT